>JAMZAV010008124.1:0-29568 GCA_024449915.1 Sweltsa coloradensis | reverse complement strand
TTTTTTAAGGGAATTTTATCTAGTTTTTTTTAGATTTTTTTCTTTGATCGTTTAGGAATGAAATGCTAATTTTGGATTCCAAATTGGCATCAAAGTTTTTAAAAAATCCCATATTTGATATTATTTATAAAATTTGATTTTTGTAATTTTTTTATTTTTTACATTTTTCTTACATGTTCAAAAAAATTGAATTTTCTACATGCAAACAAAATATCCGGGACAACCCGGAAATTTGTGTTTTTTATTGTTTTTGTAGGCCTACACAATTGGATTTTTGAACCATTCCAAAAATCCTTCTTATCATTAGAATGTAAAAAGAAATAATTCTACCAATTCCGAACAAAACAAAGCAGCTTTTTACCCGGGTTAAAAGTATGATAAAGTGGCAGATTTAAACATTTATATTTCAAAAAGTGGTGATAAACTATTATACCTTTACCCTTTAAGGATTTTAAAAGGGCAAAAACAACAACACAATAAGCATGTTATCGGAGGTCATGTTCGGTTTTTATCTTGAGACGTGACACACGCACAGACGGACGGACGGACGAGAAGAAAAGTGGTGCTTTTATGGCACTCGGGGGCTAATTCCGAACATTTATGAGTGAGGGGGGAGGGGTATTTTATGTTTTGTAAGATTTACTATACAGTTTGGTATGTTATCGTTACTTAACACGATTGCAATAGGCCTATCATTAAATAATAAAATGTAGGCCTAACCCTTTAAGAATCAAGGGGAGGGGGCGTTGGCCCCCTGGATCTGCCATGGCCTTCCCTCCCTTACTAAATTATGAAGTTGGTGCCGGATGTAAAATAAACCCCATCATTGATATAGCCTAGATAGTAAAACAGAAAGCCTGCATTGGGCTCCGCAGGAAATAAAATTTGATCGAAAAAAATTCAAGAAAAGTTATTAATAAAGAAGTTGAGGCATCGTTAAATCGAGCCTAGAAAATGGAGCGATGTAATAAAGTTGTAGTTGGATTTTACACTTAAAAGTGGAGATAAAGTTTGCACTTTACAACGATGTGTAGAATTCAAAATAGTTCAAAGTTTTCAATTAACCCGTTGAGTGATATAGCCCGTTTCAGCCGCGGTTCATTCTTTCTGTTGGCTAATGAGCGAGTTTCAGTGAGAGGAAAGTACATTTAGCAGGCTGTGGTTGGGGGCGGACGTATTGGTTTCTAATTAGATTGCGAGGGAAGGATGAAAAGTTAAATTACGTTTCGCTGCAGTGGAAATGTGAAATACATACCATTGGAAAGAGATGGACTGAATGTGGATAGAGAAGGGTGGTATATTCAGTGGTGTAATGACTAATTGGGGGGGGGGGGGGGGGGGGGGGTACGGCGTATACCACAAAATAATTATATATTCCCAGAGGCAGGCTTTTATCGTAAAAACGAATTTTCACCGCTCTAACAGTAAATTACAAATCATTTTAAGATTTTTAACACCAATTCACCATTTTTCATCAGAACAAAACCCCAATGATGCAAATAAGCTCTACCACAAATACCTGCCTCTGAAGTCTCATAACTACATGTTATTGCAATCTGCAATTTTTTATAAGGTCCCACACCCAAATTTTTCAAAATTATCAGGGAGAGGGAGATGTAGAGCTTTAACTAAATGTTGAATTATTTTCACCACAAATTCACCGCTTTTGGGCATAATAAAAACGAAAATATACTTTTTCACCCCAAATACTTAAGATTATTCAAAAAAACAAATCAGGGTATTCGCTTAAAAGCTGTATACGGTGTATATCTCCTGGTACAAATAAGGAAATACAATGTCAAGTCACAGAACATAATATCATTTTGCAATCCCATCAATCATCACCAGTCACCACTGACAAAATGTTATGAAAAACATGCCCAAAACTCATTAAAATACTCCAATCACACTCTAAGAATAGACTGATTTTAGCTGAGGGCCTCCCCCTGACCACTCATTGTACAAAATCATGTAGGCCTACTTCACCCGGGCAAGATTGTAAAGCCAAAAATGATTTTTAGATTTCACCACTGGTGATATGATAATGTGTCGCCAACAAGAATTATAGGCCTAACGGGAGTAACAAGGTTGATAGATTATATTTTGGTGACCCTGGGGGTCAAGGAGAGGGGCTAGCGTCACCTGAACGTTACATTAGTACCCGACACACCCCACCAACAACGATAATCTAGGTGCCCGTTAGGGCACCGCAGCCAAGCCGCGGTGCGCTACACACTCAGGCACCTTATACAGCAAGCAGAGTTGGGGTGTTTTCGAGGTGTCAAGCCGTCATGAATCGTGATGTGAACTTGAAAACTATAACAATTGAGGGGATTTAGGTATCTGACAACACATGGGAAATTTGGTTGGGGTAGGAGCATTGCTTCTTGGTGAAAAAAAGACTTGAAACATGCTCAAAATCACTTTAACTGGCTACTATCTACTATCTAATTCGTCAGTTTCAATTGCCCAGCGATTCTGACCAAACGGGTGGGCCTACAACGTTCATATTTTACATGGACATTAAGGTAATAGTGATGTAATTCCCTTTGAAAGAAAAAGTAAAAAAAATGCTGGAAGGCTTCCAAATAAAGGTTTTAAAATAAGCCTTATACAGGCATACAATCAACAAGTAACTATAGTTACGTGACAATAATTGCCTACATTGTTTACAAAAAGCAAGTCTTTAGACCACTATATTTTTTCATTCTATTGTTAATTGGTAATACCATAGCAATTAAATCGACTTTGATAAAATTATTATATTTTAACGAATAATTTTGCAATGGAACTTGATAAAGTAATGAGATCCCACACATAACAAAAACTTGTAAAAATACAGCCAAACCTTACACACTCAAAAGAAATGAGATCTAAAAAAAGGGCCAAGCTCATCTACCCTTCCACATTTGCGCATTCTTAATTCATAAACGTACAGTGTCTCGTAACAACATCCTTGAAAAGCTTGGCAAAATAGAATTTGCATGACCATTTAACATATTTACACATACAATACAATCCAAGGGGCCAAAAAGATGTAATTTAGATATTTCGTATTACCTAGAAATTAAAAATTGTACAGAAATAGTATTATGGAGGCCAAGCGAATTTACTTTGAGAACTATCTGGCCAATGCTAATAACAAATCTAAAGCCGCATGGGATGTTATTAATACTTATTCTGGCGGTAACAGGAGGTCACCCTTGGACATAAACATAACAAACGATTCAATCCTTATTACTTCGCAGGAAATGGTAGCAGATATGTTTAACAAGCATTTTGGCACTAGTGTGGCTGAATTGAGAAAGTCACTGCCGTCGAATAACAGCACCGCAAATGTGTACAATAAACCTGGCACATACAATATCCAACCTAAATCTACAAGTGTCCATACTCCGATCAATGCCATGTTTCTCAGGCCTATGCGAAAACAAGAGTTTTATGATATTGTGGACAAAGTTAGTAAGAAAAAGTCCTCTGGCTTAGATAGTATTCCTTGTAATATCTTGAAACATGTGGGCGTTTACATTGCGGTTCCACTCATACACATTGTTAATGAGTCATTTATTCAGGGCAAATTTCCAGATGCTTTAAAAAAAGCTAAAGTGGTCCCTATATTTAAGAAAGGTGACAGAACTAAGCTAAGTAATTATCGCCCTATATCATTACTTTCTGTGTTTTCAAAGATTTTTGAAACTGCTATGCGTAATAGATTAATCTCTTTTCTTGACAGTCATTCGCTATTAAACGAGAGCCAGCATGGTTTTGTGAAGGGGAAGTCCACTACGACTGCACTGTGTGATATTATCTCTCATGTTATTGAGGCCATTGACAAACGCAAACACGTGATAGGTTTATTTTATGACTATTCTAAAGCATTTGACAGTGTCAATCATGAAATGCTTCTTAAAAAACTTGAACACCTGGGAATTGCGGGGAAACCTCATTCCTGGATAAAATCGTACCTAGAAGATCGTAGCCAAATTGTTTGTATATCTGGTAAATTAGAAACAACTTTTTCAAAAGAAGTGAAGTTAAGTTTAGGCGTACCGCAAGGCTCGGTGCTATCACCTTTGTTTTTTATCGTTTTCATAAACGACTTGACAGATTCGGTAAATATTGGTAAAGTTACTCTATATGCAGATGATTCGAATGACTTAATTAGTAACCTTGATCTTGAGTCGTTGTATTCTGAAAGCAGGCTGGCTGCTAATCAAATGGTTGTATGGTGTGATGATAATGAACTTTTTATTAATGCTGATAAAACATTGTTGATGCAGTTTAAAACAAAACAAAAAAATATTGACAGAAGTCCTCTTGTGTATATTAAATCTCATACTATTGTTGAAGTTGATGTGACTAATTGTCTTGGTGTTTTTGTTGACAATGTGCTGGACTGGGGCATACACATTAATTATGCGAGTAAAAAACTTGCAGGAGGATGTTACCTTATTAAAAGACTGATGGATGTATGCAGTCTACGTGTTGTCAAATTAGTTTACTTTGCATATATCCAGTCCAGACTACAGTATGGGATTGTCTGCTGGGGGTTGTCACCCCACACCATTAGACTTTTTAGACTACAAAAAAGGGCTGTACGGTATATGTCCCATGCTAGCAGTTATGCTCACTGCAGGGAGTTATTTAAAGACCTCGAGATTTTAACTTTGCCCTGCCTGTACATTTACAATGCAATTTTATATGTTTTAAATAATGACAAGCTAACAACGACTAACGGTGATTGCCATGACCATTTTACTAGGAACAGAGACAATTTTAAAATTGGAGAGCATCACCTAAACCTATCTTGTATGCGACCTGATATCTCAGGCGCTAAATTATATAACAAGCTGCCCAAATACTTAAAGAAGAACAATGTGATAAGTTTTAAGACTGAACTGAAGAGGTTTTTAACTAACAATCCGTTTTATTCTGTCAATGAATACCTGACATCTTAAATCTTTGTTGACTTGTTTTTATTGTATTGTATTGTAGTGCTTACTCTTTGTGTGTTATTGTTGACCTGTCCAATATCATTGTAATGATCAATTAAGGACCAATAAATATATTATTATTATTATTACGTTTAAACTAATTAGAAAAAAGAGCTTGGATAAACTATTACGTTTAAATTAATATTGGCAAATTCTATTTTTCCAAGCTCTTCAAGGATGCTGTTACGGGACACTGTACCAAATGTGGAAGGGTAGATGAGCTTGGCCCTTTTTTTAGATCTCATTTCTTTTGAGTGTGTAAGGTTTGGCTGTATTTTTACAAGTTTTTGTTATGTGTGGGATACAATAAAACGACGGATTATTCTGTTTGTATTGTTTACGAAGATGTTTTTTGACTCGGCTTGATAATTTTCGTGGAAACGGTTTTTTTTTTCACGTGAACGATTTAAATAATTAGGCCTAATCTTTACGATCCTTAATTAGTTAATTCTTCCATTTCGAATAAACCATTAGTCAAATCTCCGTATTTTACTAAATTTCTTGAATTTAGGATATTTATTCAAAATTCCTAGATTTTAGAAAAAGGATTTAAATTGTGTTGTATCCTAAGGTTTAAATCAACTTGTAATCGCAGTTTATTTTTAAACGAACAATTTTTTGGGTAAATTTATGAATTGCACATATTTTGGATTTTATTTTTTTTAACTTTCTGGGCTTGTTTCTCAATAATTGATTGGTAATGATTCCTAGCAACTGAGTGTAAAGGTTGTTACGTCCCTGCAAAGTATAATAACGATATCACTCGCCGATCTGCTGCAATCCTCTGCGCGCACTTTCCCCGCCCGCTGCAACACAAAGTGACTAGAGCATGATGAAGCTAGCTAGAACAAAGAGTAGGGACACTTTTTGTCAAAGTAAAAGTTCTATTGCACGATAGGTCAGTAATAAGCTATAATACTCACTAACAGCCCTGATGTTGATGTTAAATGCACATGCCCCAGTTACTAAGTATAGAACAGCGAGGTGGTAGGAAACGCTTTGATGTCGTCCGTGATAAATTGTCGCTGTGGTATTGTGTTCTTGGGGTCGACCCAGGACAGCAGGGTAGCGCACTAAGTACAGAGTGTCAGGAGGGTTTGTTTCTGTTTTTATTTATTAATATTTACATTTTCACATACAACATTTGATCATGTAGGCTTTATTATGCTTATACAGAATGATAGAAAGAGAATCTGTAGCCTACTATAGTACGTGTGTACCTGTCACCCTATAATACAATATAATAATACGAGGGGCATGAATTAAACCCTGGGCAGGCTGACCATAACAAATTATCAATATTACGATGTCCATGTTAAATACAGCATCAAAGACAACATAACAAATATTATAAAATCAGTACGGCCACAAAAACTTAAATTAAATTAATCTTTGAAGCTGATATTAAAACTCCTGTCTGTTGTTAATTCACCTTGAAGTGCATTCCATAAGGAGACAGATCTATTGTAAAAAAAACATTTTGATAGACTGATGTATTATAGTTTAGCTGTGTATAGGTATCAAGGAAATGTCGTTATCATTTCAAGACTTTCGCTATAATGGACATTCTTGTGAGCAAAGATACGTTTACAACGAAACTTTTTGGATGAGCGAAGCGAAGACTTCAATTTACACGACCCCCCAAAAAATTTAGCCCGGGTTTTTTTTTTTTTTTTTTTTTTGTATTTTTGTCTGTTTGTTCGCTCTCTACCGGACAAACGGCATATGCGATCTTGATAAAAATTTGACAGGACCTTCGAAATCTCTGAACTTAGACTTGCTACGTTTTTGGGTGCAATCGAAGAAATATTTCTCATGAATATCGTACTTTTACGGGTTTTTTCGATTTTTAGTGCGATATTTTCATGACATTTGGGCCGATTCTGACCAAACAGGTAGGGCTATAACGTTCATATTTGACATAGACATTAAGGTTATGGTGATGTTTTGCTTTCTGAAAGAAAAAGTTGAAAATGTTAGCCAGAATCAATAGAAACAAAGCTTTTAATATAAGTTTTTTGATTTTTTTTGCGATATTTTCGTGCCATTTGGGCCAATTCTGACCAAACGGGTGGGGATACAACGTTCATATTAAACATGGACATTAAGGTTATGGTGATGTAGTACCTTTTGAAACAAAAAGTTGAAAAAGTTAGCCAGAATCCATAGAAATAAAGCTTTTAATATAAGTTTTTTACGGTAAATAAATAATACAAATTGACAAGAAACAATAGAAACTTGACAACAATCATCTTCAATGCGTAGCAGCAAAACAAAGCACTTGCAAAAGTAAAGATATCCTACGCAAACTAAAAACTTTAGAAATGCTCATCCATCAACGCGGCGGGACTTTAGCGTTTTCCTAGTAATAAGGGAAATTCGCGCCAATTTCAAAAGTAACAACGTTACGTTAGAACAAGATAAAACGGGTAATAATAAAAATAAATGTAATATAATTGTAATAAAATACAAAAAAAAAAGCTTTATTTCTCTGGATTCTGGCTAACTTTTTCAACTTTTTCTTTCAAAAAGCAATACATCACCATTACCTTAATGTCCATGTGAAATTTGAACGTTGTAGCCGTTTGCCCGGATAGAGAGCAAACAAACAGACGGAAAAAAAACAAACAAAAAAAAAAACAAAACAACCGAGCTAAATTTTTCTGGGGGGTCGTGTGAAATTGAAGTCTTCGCTTCGCTCATCCAACAATAGCTTTGTTTGTTTGTCCTGTTTCAATTACACCAGGTACAAGTTTTTCGCGAAAACCCGTTTTTCTGTCCTGGTGTAAAATTGTACCTGTAACGTTTCTGGGTTGTGACACTGTCACAACCCAGAAACGTTTTTTTTGTCCTGTTGTAAGTTACCACAACTGCGACTGGAGTAAGAATTTTACACCTGCTTCTTTAGCAGGAGTGGGTGTAAAACGACAAAATATTGCGCCATTTTTAAAGTTTGTAGTGGCTTGGTTGGTGTAGTGAGAAGCCAAAAAAGAAGCTAGAAGTTAAAATGGAAAAAGCCGGGCCGTGCAATATCTTTCCCAATGATTATATGAATCTTCACGGCCTTTCTTAAAAGGGACAATGGCAATTAATCAACCGTTAAGCAAAAACCTTAGCCCAGGGCCGACATAACCTAAAACAAGGATAGGTCTGCTTGAAAGACGTTTAGCAATATTATGCACAACAATGTACTAGAAACCTATTATCTAGGCCAAAATATTGAAAAATATAGTTAGGCCCTAAGCCTATAGCCTATCATCGTGTGGTATATAGGCTCTAGCCCTTCGTTGCCTCGTCAAAATGTCAAAACTGGGTGCAAATATGTTTGTTTGTCCAACTGGGCGTAACGAGTACTTATTACTCCTATTTCCGGTTTTATGACGTACATCCGGCGATTCCAGGAGTAAATATGTGAACCTGGTACAGGACAAACAAACAAAGCTAATGTTTTGTTTACAATGTTTGTATTACAATAGGTTTGTTCGTTCGCGGACCTAGTGTTAACACTCAAAAAGTCAGTGTCTACACTTTACACTGGCTTCTAGGCTAGTGTTATGAGTGCCAGTTTTAACACAAGCGAATGAACGGACCAAAATGGCTCGTTTCACAAAAGTGTGTACGAACGAACAAACCTACTTACACCTCCTCAAGAGGCAGGTGCAAAAGTTGTCATAGTGGTAATTACCACCGGGACAGAAGAACACGTCTGTGGAAGAAAAGTTGTAATTACACCTGAACAAGGAACGTTCATTTCTTCAGAAGGGCAAACGAATTGGTGTACAAAAGAACAAACCTAATGGACACTTCACGATCTCTTTGTAGAGGGTTGTAATGTAAACGTCGATCATCTCAACAAATTAGGGTTGTAATTGATTGAGCCTATGTATAAGTCTTGGACAAAACTCCTAACCGTATTTCCTGTGACGGGTGGCGAACCAAGACCCAATGTCTGTTAAACTTAGTCTTTTATGTCAAGTAACTTGTCAGATTATCTAACTTGTCGCCGACGACTTGTGAGCAGGGTGCTGTTGAAACTCTGCTTGTTAGAGTTAGCATTGAGAGCTCTTCTCTTCAACAGGTCGGTACTTGTTATTGTGTCGCTTGTGTGCTGTGTAGGGTAAACAAGACAAGTCAACAGACAGACAGATAGATAGGGAGAGAGAGAGAGAGATTTAGTTCAACTCTGAGACGCAATACCAGCAAAGTTGTGATCATCACCTGTTTCTACAGCTATTCAGGTTTGAAGCAATGAGAGTCTTCTTCTTCTTCTTCTTCTTCTTCTTCTTCTTCTTCTTCTTCTTCTTCTTCTTCTTCTTCTTCTTCTTCTTCTTCTTCTTCTTCTTCTTCTTCTTCTAAGCCCAAAGGACCTAATAATATACAGAGAATATAATATGACATAGAAAGATAAATATCAATAACTTGGTATTTTGGAGTTGGGACAATCGTGAGGTGGTGTCCGACCTACTATGAGGGGGGATGTCATTACTCAATCTTTGCCGTTCGCACAATATAATTAACGACTCTCAAGAAAAACCTCGAAAAAAATTCTGTCAGGATTGCCGGTGGTGGTGCTATACGAATCAAAATTATATATTCACATTTTCATTTTGGTAACTGGGTTTTGCTCCGACCTCTAGATTTGTTAATCGCATTCTTACCCCCACCCCCCCAAGCCAAGACTCTAACCCGGTTCCGAAGTCGTATTTTTTAGACTCCTTACAGGATTGATTAGTACGTTATATAATTAACAGCGATGTTTTCAAAAAATAACTTGCCAGAAGTCTGATTCGGTGATTGACGAATTGTGGCTTTGATAGAAGATAAACAGAGATAGGATAGCTACGTCTCGTTGAGTCTTCCGAACGACGGGAGCAGATGGGAGCGCTCAGCCCAATCCACAGCTGGCTCCATGTTTGCCAGGCGACGGGCGCAGGAGTGTGTAGCGGATACTTGTTGTTAGCTCACCTTCCTCGGATTGTATCATACGACTGAGACCAATCTGAATTATATTTACGACTTTCCAGGGGTGAGAATATAATTGAGTTCGAGTGGTGAGGAGGTTCATGTAGAGTTGAAATCAAAATTTAATAAGAGCTCAAACTAAAAGCATTGACTTCTTGTGGTGAGGAATCAATGTCTTGAAACACACACACCCAACAATTAGGCGACAGCCTACACCGACTAATTTATGTATAACAGTTCTGATTATTTTTATATGGACATTATTACATTTCAAACTGTTGTATGCGATGGGGTTGGTGTGAAATTAATTTGATATTGTCTTCTTACTAATCCATGATTATAAGATGATGTGTGTTTTTTTAGCGTTTTAGGTTTGTATGTTAAATCGTCGAAACAAAATATTTTGTTAAACAACTACCAAAACTACAAGTTTTCCATACTATCGAGAATAGTTTAGCCATGTATTATAACGTTTTTATGTAGACAACATTGAATTGAAAATGTTCTTAAACTCATCAAATTACCCTAGAAGAGCAAGAAACACCCCACATTTAGGATTTTGTTGGAAAGGTAAAACTACATGTTACAAAATGGGCAAATAAAAAAAATATGCCTAAAATTATAACATATTTTTATATTGATTATTCACTTATTATATTCTAATCTAAATACCCCTAAAAAAAACGTTTCTCTAAGCATACACACATAACAAAAACGTGTAGAATACAGCCAAACCTTACACACTCAAAAGGAATGAATCTAAAAAAAGGGCCAAGCTCCATCTACCCTTCCACATAAACGTACAGTTGTCCCCATAACAGAATCCTCGAAAAACGCTATTTTCAAAATAGAATTTGAGCGATTATTAATTAACGTAATAGTTTATCAAAGTTCTTTTTTTGAAAATTAATTTAACTAAACAGCAAATTCTATTTGCCAAGCTTTTCGAGGATGCTGTTATGGGGACCACTGTACGTTTATGTGAAGGGTAAGATGAGCTTGAGCCTTTTTTTTAGATCTCATTCATTTTGAGTGTAGTAAGGTTCGGCTGTATTTCTACAAGTTTTTGTTATGTGTGGATCTCATTACTTTTCAAGTTCCATTACAAAATTATTTGCTAAAAATAATATTTTTATCCAAAGTTGATTAAATCTAGGGAGATGAGTTGAAAAACGCAATTTGAAAACGAAGTAGTTTTCGTTTTGAAGGAAATTGGCATATATTCTTGAACGGTATCGGGGAAAAACGTCATGGGTTGTGAGTGAAAGCATTGATATTAAAAAACCATCCGGTGAAAGAGTACACGAAATCCAAACACTTTTAAAAAGATGTGCGTATAGCAAAGAGCCTCGAAAAAAGTTCTATATTATGTTCTAGATGGCAGTGCCTTCATAAAGCGGGCCAATCGAAAGACCAAGTTGTATGAAAGGATTTGATTGTTGCAATTATGTAAAAACAAAACAGTGTGAGCAAGTTCATATCAAAACAATGTTGTGACTGGCCAAGGGTTGGCTAGGCTTGTCAAACATGTAAGTAAGTATGAATTTTACTAGTCCGATAGCCAAATGAGAACTTACGACATACACTGTTGTATTATAAAATAATTTTTACATCTTGGGCCTAGGACAGGGACGGTTTCTGATCTGATTTGTTTTCTGAGAGTAAATGACACCTTTTCTCGTCCACACAAAGAAGAAAAATTTTTAAATGTCCGCCATTGTTTACGTATCGCACTTTCCCGACTAACTCCTGCTTATACCGTCAACAAGTGTCAAGTAACTATGGTACTTGTTGATTATATGCCAAGTGTTTAAGGCTTATTTTAAAACCTTTATTTGGAAGCATTCCAACAAAAATTTTCAACTTTTTTTTTCAAAAGAGAATCAGTCTAAAACCTTAAGGTCCATGTAAAATATGAACATTGTAGACCCACCCGTTTGGTCAGAATCGCGGGCCGGAGTATATTAGATGTTAGCAGTAGCTAGCAGTAAGCTAGCAGTAGCTAACATCCTTTAAAGTGATTTTGAGCATAGTTTGAAGACATTTTTTCACCAAGAAGGAATGGTCTTACCCCAATAAAATTTGGCAGTGTTGTCAGGTACCTAATCCCTCGATTGTGCTAGTTTTCAAGTTCACATCCACGTTACATGACGGATGGGTAACACCTCGAATCACCCCAACTCTGCTTGGTGTCTAAGGTGCTTGAGTGTGTAGCGCACCGCGGCCTTGGCCCTGCGGCGCCCTAACGGGCACCTAGATAATAATTTTTTGTCGGAAGCTTTCCCTGGGTGCAAACTATGTAAGGGGACTCAATCCTTGCATTGCATTAATGACTGAGGAAAACCTCGGGAAAATCCTGCGGTCAGAATTGCCGGACCTCGACAAGGATGCTGCAACCGGACCTCCCGAATCAGAGTCCCCCCTCGCCACAACAGCTTTTGTACAATGTTACCATTTAGCTTTTTTCTATGGTAGAAACATCAAACGTCGTGATAAGATGCCCGACGAAACAGATTTAAAATGTCATTATATAATATAAAATCAAGGAAGGATTATACAATGTAAAGCTGTCGCGAGTAGTATTCTTCTGAACAGGTTTGTGCGAAATCAGAGTACCAGACAGACAGCATATTAAATACACAAAACGTGGTATTGTCAAGTGCTGTAGGTGCGTTAAACAAACTACCTTGGGGACATCCAGTCTAAGGGTCGAGGACATCTCAAACACACTTCGGTCAGATAGTTGTCTTAAGGCCCGGTTACACCAACTGTGATCTAAAGTTTATTTAGTTCTACTTCTTCTTGAATCTAGCTTTGATGCCATTTTACATCTAGCGTAATTGATGCCTTAACATATTTGGGGGGGGGGGGGGATAAGTAACACGTGGATGGTACTATACTGCGTATGTATAATTATATAAATGGGACAAAGTTGCGATTGAAAATCCCGCCTTGACCGGCAATCCTGACGAAGTTTGTTCCTAGGTTTTGCCATCAGGCGTTAAAGCAAATTCAAGGGATCGAAGTCCTCTTAAACATCCCTCACAATATTGTCTATCTCCAATGACTATACTATAGATACCTGATGTTGACCGGCCAACTCCAGTGAATTTCACGTACATTTCTGGGACCATCACAACGCCCCATGTTACCTATAATTTGAATCCAAATCAATTTGAAACTTGAGGACTCTCTCAAAACATAGTTTCCAATTCCACATCTAGAATAAGAATCAACTATTTAAATTGAAGAGGCACATATTACATGTATACTCCCGAAGGGGGAGGGTGAATAGATAGGTAACATAAAAAGTAAAGAAACAAACAGAATAAAGAAAATATAGAAAAAACCCCTAGGGTAGTAAAATTAATGTAGAAAATAAACCATAATTAATGTTGCATAACTCGCATAAACATTGATGAATGAAATAATTAACAATGAAGGTGTGACATGATAAATTAATTAATAATGAGTATATTTTATGTATTAATTATAGATGTTCAATACATAAGCTTGGTACCAATAACTGTCTAACTGCCAGCGAGGTACAAAAAATAAGCAGATGTATGAAATTGTACTCTCATAGAGACAATTCATGTCATTCCTAAAGAACCTAATAAAGTTGATTCTCTAAAGGTGGAAATGGAAATAAGTGCCTCCAAAAGCGTTCCAGAACAAATAAAACCATACATAAAGCTTGGTTTGCTAGAGCTCGTCCAACAGCCAAGCCTGCGGCGGATTGTTGTGCGGCGCGTTCCTTGTCCTGCAGCCGCGTAAAATCATACATCTGAATAAACTTTGCCATACTTGATAATGAAGGGACAATATGTACGCCCCTACTAATATTATAGACTTTAATATTTACCATCGAAACAATCAGAAAATGGTAGTTATTTGGTCGTTGTTGACCATTTTGAGGATATTAAATTTTAGAAAAATATCATTGGAGAGCGTAGCGAAGATTCCATTTCACTACAACTGGAGAAAAAAATCCGGGAAATGTTTTTTTTATTTTTTTTTTATGTTATTTTTGTCTGTTGTACACGATTCAGCTTAAACGATACTCCGATGCGATTGAAATTTTATGGAGGCCTTCTCGAAATCTATGAACTTAGAACTGCCACGTTTTGAAGCGCAAAGCGGAAAATTATTTTCTCATGAATCAATCGCAATTTTACGATTTTTTTTTTCGATTTTGAAAAACTTTCGTTCGGCTTATAACACAAATGCTTTATCCCGATCTTCAATATTTTTTTAGCAAGAACCTTAATTTTAGAATAAAGATATTCGTGTGTGTGAACATTTGAGCGCAACCGTAAAATTATTTTCATGAAAAAATCCAGGAAACTTTCGCGGCGTTTTTCTTTTTAAAACTATTTTTTACTTATACACCTTACATGCTATATCCTATTGTAAATATTTAACATTATGAATTTTATATCGTGTGTGAAATTGCAGCGCAATAAGACATAATTATTTCTTAAAAAATCGCAATTTTTCAAATTTTTTTTCTTTTTTAAAAACTTTATGATTAATGTAAAAAAAAGTAAGTTATTTTTAATTTATTTAATATTATTTAAAAATTTCTTGGAAACGTAGTAATATTTTTTTTAAAGAACAACAGAAAATCCGCATCCACACATGGCCAGCTCAATGCACCCAATTACGCTCATCCAACAACGCGGCGGGACTTAAGCGTTTTCCTAGTTATTTTTTGTTATGTGTATACTCAATAATGGAAAAAGTGTATTGCTATCGCTTTCCATAATAAATGGTTTACACAACTACATAAAATTACAAATAGATGCGACTAAAATTGTCTAGAAATTTGAAAGCGCGTAGAATTAGCATGCCGGCCCCTGCCTCCTGTTAAAGACTATCGGTTGGAGGGCAGGCGCGGTATCAATCTCGATGATTGAGACGAGGACAAGACAAGGACAAGACAAGACAGCTCCAAGAGGGGAAGTAAGACTCAGTCTAAGTCCGACACTTGCTGTGCTTGCTGCGACCAGATTAACTAATAAACGCCTCACTGTGTGTAGTGCACGAGGCGAGGATAATTACGTTGTGATACGGTCAAGTGGTGCAAATTAAGCCGAGGCATTCACATGCCAAATCCGAAGAATGCACAACTTATACAACTTGGTGTAACACAGGAAGAAGTTCGAAATGCCCTTATGATTTCGAGCAGAAAAACGCGTTCGTACTTTTTCCGAACTACGGACTACACTTTTGCAATGATGAAAAATGATGTGTTTGAGCCAAGATATTTAACTTTATTGTAGATCCCCCACTAATTAATTACTTCCGTGACAATTGAAGCCCCATCTTTGAATATGACAGTTTGCATGTTAAAGTATATGGGAGGCGATTAGCGATTTGTAGCCCAAATATTTTTCAAGATGACCGTCGGTTTGAAAGGTGTGAGGTCATACTAGCATTAACACCAAATGATTAGGCTACTAAAATTCCCTTATGCAATAACTTCTTATTGCTTTGTTTGTGCATTCCCATGCGCACAAGCTAAAAACCATATAAAACATCCAGTAATGGTACTTTATTGCATTAAAAAAGCAAAAATTAAACGCCAAATTGCCATCTTGAAGATGGCAGATTGACTTGCTTCAATTAGCTACGCTTGCGTCTGTGCGGACCTAGGTGCGGACGCATTGGAGACTGGGGAATATAGCCCTCCTACTGTAGATGTTACAGGTTATCATGGTTTGAGCATACTCAGAAAGATGATAACAATTTCTAGTAAATTGCTTTTGAAAAAATGGCCCTCGTTGACCCACAACTTTTTTTATTTTTATGGTCTTTTGAAGATTCACACGAAACAGTGCGACCACCATATGGGGAAATGGTGTAGTATGAGAAGAAACCATACAACGTGTTGAGTTATCTGCTCGGACGCGTGCAAAAGAACAAAGAACAAGGAAATGTTGAAGTCCCTCCATGTAACATCAGGAAGTACGGAAGTAACAGTTACTGTACAGCGTACTCTAGAACGCTGAGCGTCGCACCCAAGCATTCTTAATGATGCAGATTATTTATTTTAATGAAATTTATCTGCCCAAAGGGCGGAAGGATAAAATGCAGGGCAAGTTTAACCCTATGTAGCCTGACCAAGTGATACAGCTAGTTACCAAAGTAATAATTATTCATTATACAAGAGGACAATTAGGAACATGGAATTTATAGGAAGGGGGGGGTTAGTTGACAAGAAAGGCCAAAGACTTATTATTATAACGGTCACTTGAAGCGGGGTAGCGGTTCATGAAGGCGCGAGGACGCGACCGAGGTCGTGAAGATCATTCTGCCGCCTGCGTGAAGACGTTGCACGTTAAGGCCCTGCGAGGCTTTCGAGTCGAGAGCTGATACCACCGGACGCCGGTTTGGTATTATACCCACGTCTTCATTCCGCGTCATCGGAGGAAGCCGCGCGATGCGACGAGAGGATCCAAACATGCAGACAGATGTAACGTTTCATAGGATAAAAATAAACTTGTTTGATCATCCTGCATTCCTGTACGAACCAACAGGCTCATACGTTAGTGGGTTTAGCTCTGATTGAGGTCCAGTGTTTGAGCCCCGCTATCGGGAACTCTGCCTAAAGTTTTTTTCGAGCCTTTTATCGTAATATTTGTAATTCCACGAAAAAAAAAACATTTTTGTTTTGTTTTAAATTATGTTTTTGATATGTCCACTATCAGATAAGTCTGTGAAGAGGCGATACAAAGAGAAAATATGTTTGTTGGATGTGAAAAGAATATGATATTTTTAGTGCCATACGAGGAGGTTTGGTCTATACTGTGATGGTCGTCAAAACCAAAGAACGTTGGATGTCACACATAAAATGAATTTCTTCAACCGGATACGCTTCAGGTTTGTTTTCCAACACAACTCACGGCGCGCGAATATCTCAGTCTTCTTGTACTTCCGTGACTGAAAAAAAATACTAATTGACCTCATTAACAGTGATGAAAGCGCCCCTGAAATGTAACCACTCCGGGGGCGGTGATTAAATGTGAAAGCAAGGGTGATAAGCCTCAGTTGTAGGGTTTGAACTGTGTGCGTTGGCTTTGAATTAGCGACCACTTTGTTTAGACATTTACACGTTCTAATTTCTGTACGTTTTTTAACAGTTGAACTAATAAATCGCCATTGTCTCTTTTAAAACTCCACACAGGACTCAATTGTATCTCTATACCCGACAGATGTTTAGCCCTTTTTTTTTTTCATATCTACCTAAATTTTACTATACCGTGTCGTTAATTTGTGGAATAGCATACGTTTCTCTAGGAAAACAAAGATCCCTACAAATTTAATAATATGTATGATAAAATTTTCATTTTAAAATGTTTGTTCTATATTGTCCGTTACCTGAAAAAAGTACGCATATTTTGAAAAATGTGACTTCTGATAGCAACAAAATACTCTTGTATTACTTAATATTTTAGTGCAAACCACAACCCGTAGGACCAAACGATTAGTAGATTTCCAAGTGATCCAGAATAAACCTCTGAGTGGGTAAAAATATGGTTGTCTAGAGCCCAAGCCAACAATCGTAACAGGTTTTTGGACATAGGACCTTTAATATTGATGTTCAAATTTATTATTTAACAACAGTAAGCTTAGTAAGTATTCAACAATTTGTATTTGAGACTGGTTTTTAAACATCTCTAGCCCTGCTGATCGTACCTAAGTTCAAACTTGTACTGATATAGTCCGACTTATGTACTGATAGGGGACAATTAATATAAATACAATTATTCAAATGACCTGAGTGAGTCTTGCGAGCTGATTCCTGTGCAGCCCTGTCTAGACAACTAATGTGGACATTGACACAACTAATGTGGACACTGGCTTAGCAAGCAGGATTAAAACAGCGAGTAATTGAATTGCGGATTGCGTTGCGCAGGGGAAATTGTTGATGGCAGTTTGCTCCGTTGATCCACGAGCGTACATCACCTCTTCACAATACCAGGGGTATGAACTGTGTCAGCTGAACCCACGGGGAATATAAACCGTTGATGTTATTTATATTATTTATCAATTTAGTTTCATCTTCCTTCCAGGCTGACAGGAGGGCTTCAAAACTGTCGGCGGCTCATGTTTCCACTCATAGGAGGGAAATTTAATTTTCTCTTGTGAAACCTGCCCAGGGGTCAATGCATGAGTCTAACTAGGTAGGAGCGGGTAAAATTCCGTGAAGGGAGTCCGAGGGCCTGTTTAAGCGGACCTCAATACCTTTTCGTATGAACGACTAGGATAAATTCTCGGAAAAAACTTCAGTCAAATATTCGGTCTCTACGGATCGACACCCGGAAGAGCTGTCCGTATAAACCAACCACTGCCTCCTAAAATGTTGAGCCTATTCTAGGAGGCAGTGGAAAGCCAACACTAAAGTACTAATCACACAAACTTAGAATGATCTTTAACACTTGTCGGCGGCTATTTCTCATGTGAATCCTTAGAAAAAAATGGAGGTCTCATTGAAAATATAATTTTAAAATAATTAATGAATTAACACGGTCCATGCATTATAAATGCAAAAAAAATCAATAATATAAGACAAAGGAATTTTAACATCCTAGGACAACTCACAGTGACAAAACATAACAACGCAATGACAGGTAGATAACCTAACAACGTTGCGAGTGTCGTCTGTTGACATCACCCTAGTTCGTCACCTTCCGCCCACACGCCAGCGCCACGAAGTAGAATAATGATGAGTTCTTTTTATTTCTCCTGTGTTGGTTATGCTGAATTAAACAATGCCACTTTGAGGTCGTTCAAACCCCCTCTCGCTGTCGGTATCTAAACACTGCTGAGTGTACAGACGGTGGATGAGACCGCGACCAATTTCTTTACAATCTTCGATCGTCCAATAACAAAATGTTTTAATCGAAAAATTCAACGAATTTTCACATATTATATTCTGTACCACGTTTTGACCAACAATATTCACAAAAATCATTTTTTGGGGTTTGTGTTTTGTGCATATTGCGGTCAGAGAACATTTATTCTACATTTTAAATAAATAACCCCTGCACATGCTTCAGAAGTAACTATACACACAAATCCTATTTAGTGGCCTACCATTACCTCATAAAACCAGCGTGACCCTGTATAAACCCCTGCACATGCTTCAGAAGTAACTATACACAAAAAATCCTATTTAGTGGCTACCATTACCTCATAGAACCAGCGTGACCCTGTATAAGCCCTGCGTTCCCATGCATCAAACCTGGACTGCCCTGTCCCAAGCTTACACAACAGCCTAGGACATCACCAGTCTGGATTCCGCTGGTGGGATCAAACCCTAGCTATAGGGTCTGTAGTAAGTTACTTTAATCAGTCCCAAGTTTCTTTTTCATAGTTTATACAAAATATCGTCGCTAACCAGCCAAATACACACAAAAGCAAATACAAAAAAACTATCTGTCATGAATTTTACTTCATCTTTTTGCTTTGTCAAGTTCCACTTATCCTTACCAAAATGTTTATTATTGGAAAACAGAAAATTGCTTATGAGTAGCTTTTTTAAATTATCATACTTATTTTAGTTATTTTGGTTTGGTTAAATAACGTAAAGATATACATTGGATAAAATGCAAGTTGCCATTTGACAACATAATATCAACCATTAACAGTCACAATTCATAACACAAGAAACAATACACTACCACTCAAGACACAGTCCCAAGTAGAGACCCTGGATCTTATTAACTACGTTAATAGAGAAGCGCGTTTGGATGTTCGTGTCTTAAAAATTTCTGGGACTCACCGCCCTAAAAAATGTGGCTTTTCTCACCGTCCAAAAGTATGAAACTGGAGTATCAAATCCATGTCAAGCAATTTAATATATTCTAATAGTTTGCCTGAGGCATGAACCTACGTTAATAATGATAATATCTAATTTAAAAAATTGTATATATATTATAACATCCATTGTCAACGAATAATACCTTACTTTTCTGCAAAATTTGTATATTCAACATTGTACTTTGTTTGGTCCTTGGGTTGATTACCGACAATAAACCGGGGAAACTTCTTTGTCGACTCTGGTTGCCAGGGTTTACCAAGGAGGTTGTATTAGATGGCTGGAGGGGCGGTGGCCTATGTTTACCTGGCTGCTGGACTGAAGCCAGTTTTGCAGCGCGCGGTCGAGCGGCGGCCATATTGGGATGGACGGAATTTCTATGCATGCTATTCTCTCCCTACGTGTTTTCAGTGCAGTTAGCACTGCGGGCCTACTTTGGATAGGGAAATTAAGGATTTGTTCAGGAATAAGAATTTAAAATAAAGAATACATACTAACATTAATAATATTAGCATTCAAACAATGGCCATATTATTCATTTGCCATATTTTTTTTATTATTTTGTAATAATAACGAACTGCTAACAAATTGAATTGACTAGAATTAATATTTAGTATTGATACAAATTTTAATAACAACAAATGGGACAATGCAGATTCTAAATTTCATATTCAATCCAAGTTATTGGATTTTAAAGCTTTTTATTAATGGTACCTAAAAACAATAATTATTTATGAAACCTAATCCCAAGCCAATATCAAAATGATGTAAGCCTACATAGTCACACGTCTTAATTTATAAACATGTTTTTAAAGTCAAACATCGAAAATCGACTAAATTGTTTTGGTGGTAACCCAGCTACAGACCTGAATGAAATTTTAAAATCAGCTGCTTAGTTATTTTGATTGTTATATCGAAAAATAGTTTTTAAAACAAAACAAAATTATGATTGTAATGAAAATAAAACCTGTTATCTTAAATAGGTGCGTAAACCGACCTTTATATAAAAATAAAATATTGTGACCAGTTTGTTGTTTTTGGGTTTTGATGTTTGAAGATGACTAGCCGATTTAGCACTGGTCCGGGACCCTTGTATCTGACCGGTTTCTATTGTACTCTTTGGTTGCATGATGGATTCTTATTTTTTAGGTTTTTTGTTAGCAATGGTTTGGGTCAATTCATTGACATGGCCATCAAGTGGCCCCAAATCTCTTACGTGACTCTCAAGAGACATTATTATTAAGGAGAAAGGGGTTTTTAAGGGAAGATGCAGAGAATAGTTTAAAAAAATAGTTTTGGGGATTAATAATGGAAGGTTTAAGTCTTTTATCTGAAAGTCTTAGAAGGATTGGATACCTTAATTTTGATTAACAAGACCTAAGTTTTTTTTTAAACTACTAAAAAATGATGTTAGTATCTTTTTATTGGTTATTCCCCTTATTTTTATTTGTGTGTGGGCTGAGTGTTTGTTTCAAAGCGTAAGCATTTATTGTTGACTTTGTTTAAGTTTAGAATTTATAGTACTGAGTTTATTTATAATTTTGTTGATTATTTTTAAAATTTAATAAATTGTGATTTTTTTTTAAAAGTATTTTTTAATTTTTGTTTTTGTGAGGGGCCTTAGGTTTATCAATTTTGGTTTCTATAATCCGTACTCATGGTTATGATTATTTAAATCTTTTTTAGTTCCTTTATGGTTTTTATACAAAATATGTGGTGATTGGTTTAATCATTACTTTTTTGTTAACTTTTGTTTTTATATTTATATGTTTATAGCACTTTTTTGGGGAACTTAGGTTATTTTGTAGGATGTGATATTTTTTTCTTATGGCTTGATTTTGTTGAGCCTCTGAATTGTGTATTTAATAGTAACAGCTAGAGAATCTGTTTATCGTTTATCGCAAGGTTCGGGTAATTTTAGCAGGTGGTATTGGGATGGTATGGGTATTTGGTTTTATGACGTATTTTTAAGGTTTTAATAAAGCTGGTCTGACTTTTAATTACATTTGAGTAGGGATTAGTTTTGTCGGGGGGTGTTAGTAGTTTTAATATGTTTACTCAAACGGATTTAAAAGGCATTGATTGCTTTTTGTCTGGTGCTCACATGGAGGTTGTTTTAAGGGGATTTAATGACTAACTTTGGGGATTTTGTGGTTCTTTTACTCTTTTAATTGCTCATGGTTTAGTTCATTGGTTTATTTTGTTTAGCAAATATTTCTTATGAGCGACTCGGGGGTCGGAGACTTTTAATTATTTGTGGGTTAATAAATGTTATGCCTAACTTTATGGTGATTTTTATTAATCTCTTTTTAATATGACAGCTCCTCCTTCTTTTAAATTTATGAAGTGAGATTAGCTTATTGAAAAGATTAGTAGGTGGGAACTTGAGTATAGTATAGTTAATTGGGATTCTTATCTTTTTTAGAGCAGCTTATACTTTATTTTTTATTCATATAGCCAACATAGGGTAATTTATTGTTGTTTTATTTATTATTTTAATATTTGTAACAACCGAAACGCAGCACAACTAATCACCATATTTGCATTTTCCGTCCCGAAATCGTAACTAGTAACGCATTCAAAACCGGGCTTCCCGCATGCTGTCCCCTGAAAGCGTCCAGTCCCAACATGGCGGCCACGCGCCGGGCGGCCTGGCGGATTTGCTTCAACTTTCGGCAGCACCCCCCCCCCCAGCCATCTAATACAACCTCCTTGATGGTTACCAAAGACTTTGGGCTCACTGCCTTTGCTAGGATTTTGATAGGAATTATCAAGGACCAAGGATTTCCCAGGCGGTGAGCCCTAATAATGTCTAAACGCTCTACGTATCTAGAAGATAAAGGGCGTTAGTCAAAAGGTAACTGACAATTAACAAATACAAGTGCTGTTGCTAGCCACTGCCCACTTCTATAGTTTATTTACCAGAAAAGCGAAGCAGTCCATGATCGTTTAAAAAATGCCAAAATTAAGTGTTGAATTAGTGAATTTTTACAATCGATTGCACAAAGATAATTTTCGGTATAAAATCAACATAACAAATACAAAAAATTGTAAATAAAACGGCAGCCAAGCTCTCCTTCAAAAGTCTTCGGCTGTGAATGCTGTGAGATATAGAAGTTGAGCCATAGCATGGAGATGAAAGATTTTCCGTTGGGTACAGCTGCTATTTTGTTTTGATTTTTCTATGTCAAAAGGTCATTTTCGTGAAAAGGAGAATATACTATGTATTCTGTCTTTAGCTTGTGTTAACGATTCTAATAACCTTATACACGCGCGCATGAAGAGCAACACCTGGAATCTTGTGGTGTATAGAGAACATTCTGTGAAACACGGTCTCATTTCGTTACAAGTTATCTAGTCAAATAAGCAACATTCTGTACATATTGTAAGGTGTAAACAGAGGTAACTCTATACTCCTACACCACAAATAACTGCGACATTTCTTTTAAACTAAAACATTCTGTGTCAAAGCGTTTGTTTGTAATACACGCGCTGTTTTTGCCAGCTTGGATCTGACGTCACAGTGTCACTAGACGCAAGAGATGCCCGGGGAAAAGATTGCGAGGATGCCTTGGGTTTAATATTGTAGACACAATATGAACTGCGATAACAATTTCCACGAAACGATCATAAATTTGATGCCTCCTGCTAGAACATCTTTAAAAAGTGTTGATGCCAGTAAAATTTTAATGTTCTCACTAAAATTTACCGGCATCTGAAAATATTTTCTACCAACAGTTCTAGCGTGAAATTGATGGGTTATTCGAGACATGAGTGGTGATAGATGAGGGTGAAGGAAGATTTCAAAAACCCATGCCTCATGCGGGATTCGAACCCACGTCCTCGTAGGAACACACGCTTCCGACCAGCGCTATAAACGTATGAGCCACCGCGGTTGGCCTTCACTTAGTTAAGAAAACCATTCATACTAGTTTCCATTATGCCAAACCTATCACTCGAATCACCAGGCTTTGTTTTTTGTTTATAAAGTTCACATCCTTTATTTTATTTTTACATATTTACTTTACAGAGGGTATTTCTTAATCCCGTTTAGACCCAATTTTTTTGTGTTTTGTTATTTTGTTTTGTATTTTATACAATTCGTAATTTACAATATTTGTTCTAGTAAATGTTTGGGAAAATAAATACATTTTTATATTGTTTAAAATGTCGTTAAATATTGTAACTGTTTAGTTATATAAAGTTTTTGCATTGTGGGTTTACTGTTGGACAAGGGAAAATACAGTTTGCTTGATAAACTATCTCACAGAGAAGTATACATTTATTATGCACACGGGAGAAAAAAACTAATCAACAAACAGTATTCTCTGTAAGTTAACGTTTATCTAGTCCCACCGAATTTTTAAATTCCTCCAACGCTCTGAGCATCTGCCCTACATCACATTCATATTGCGCAACATTTTAGAAAAAACTTTAATTTGTATAATTACCTATTCTCTGAATACAATGTCTTTCTAAAACGTAATGTTTAAACAGGAGTTAATTTAGATTAAACAAAAATTTGTACCACTTTAATTAAAACTTGTGATTTTCCGATTTTGGACAAAACAGTTTTCTCCCCAAGTAGCACAGAAAATGTTGTGCGCTTAGGCCATAAAGCGGCAAAGTGATGGCAAAAGTTTGCGTTGATGGGCCGCCTATGGGCCATAAGCACACAACCGAAGGTGGCGAACAGTAGGCGGCCCTCCATGGCCCATAAGCACAAAAACCGACAGGCGGCGTACAGTAGGCGGCTCTCCTATGGCCAATAAGCACCCAACGACAGGCGGGGGAACAGTAGGCGGCCCGCCTATGCCCATAAGCACAAAACCCGACGGGAATGTAATGAGAGTATATAACACATTTGATGATGGATTAAAAGGAATAATTTAATTGTCATTATTTCATATGTTACGCTTATCAATTCCGCTCTTCTTCGTCGTTTTAAAGGGGAATATTGACGCTCTCACATTCAAGGTATATCATTTAGTATCTTTTAAAATTATTATTTGATAATATTAATATTATGATAATATATTATTATATATCATTCCGACACCGAATACTCCACGTAGGGTTTCCAAAATAATACTTTGGTTATTGCATGCAAGGGCAATGTTTATAAATACGGTCATTAATTTCATTGCAATATGCAAAATTTGACCCGCTGTCGATAAGCTGTCATGTATCTGTAATATCCCTTTGCACTTGCCGTTTCGTAGTGCAAATTTCACATACTTGACGCAGATGGAAGAAAACGAAAAATTTCTTTAAATAGAAATATATTCATTAAAATAAATAATATGTCATATTGTATGTTTGTAGAACTACAGCAAATAAATCGGCTTAATTAAAATTTAAAATTTTCCTAAATCTTAGTTTTTCAATAATATGATCATAATATTATGACATTGCCAAAACTATTTGTTATTTATTTTTGGGTTGAGCAGTACGACCAGTATAGACGATTACAGTAAAAATTATGACACGTTTATCCCAGACATAATAATTATTCCTGCTTGTAATTTTTTTTGGGTTTAAAGGCAGATTTTTTTCTATTTGTAACACATACTCTTGTCTACAAAAATGAAACTTGGAAAATTGCACTTACGATTTTTTTCTTCCGCCGGTACGAATAGGTGGAAGAAATAAATTATATAAGTGCAAGATATTAACGACAAAATTTTTCCAAGTAATAGAAACAATAATCATCCTTCAAACCAAAATTATGAGCAGGGATATGTCCGGTGTATAAGTATTATTAAATTTATCTGGGAAGCATCTAGGCCTATATAAATTAAACCCAAAAAAAAAATAATAAGTTTTGAAAATGTCAGATGATCATTTATAAAACTATATCTGTTTTTTTTTTTAGGCTTTACAAAAAAAATGGCCAATAGGGAATATTTGGTGTAGGCCTATATCAAAGTAGGGGAGAGGCTTAAATTTAGCGATTACTTTACTGTTTTGTCCGTCTGCCCGTGTGTGACTGGTAAAATTAATAATAAAAAACAAATCCAAACTGAGCTCCTAATCACTTTCCGTCAATTTAATTCATACCATTTAGATAATTATATGGGCTCGATTCTCTTTGGTCAATTTAAAATGAACAAGAGTAGGCCTACGCTTAAAAACCCAAATCAATTTGAATAAAATATATTATTGAATCTTTTGTTTGATGAACAACCTGAGATGGCATTTATTTAGTTTCCATGTAAACAAGGTACGAAATGTTGAACAAGAACGTTCCACAATGCATAAAACGCTGGGCACATCTTTATAAGGTAGCTGGCGCGCACTTTTTAGCAGTGATCACGGTGGTGTAGCGGTCAGCGTTCCAGAGTCCGGCGCAGCAGGTTGGGGTTCGAGTACGGCGATGGGCGATAAAATTTAATCTATGTCTAATAACTCTCTTTGTATTAAACTTGAATTTGTTCTCTTACACACAGCTTTTTATAAATTGAAATGCTCGCACAATTGAAAAGATATTAATTTTGAACTTTTTTAATTTTCGTTTGTGTGCGTGACTTCCTCGCGTCTCTACTAGATTGGTGCTAGTGTTCCCGAAACATTCTCACCGCCGGGCCCTAAGCAAACCCCCTGTGACAAAAGTGAAGCAACTGTCGGATTTGCTACAGCGGCCCGCCTGTGGACCATAAGCGGCGAACTGATGGCAAACTGTTTTATCGCCGGCTATGGCCCATAAGCGGGCCGTTGTCACAAAAAATGCAGCACAGTTTTTTTCGAAACTGATGGTTTTGCTTTCAGTGGGCCGCTTATGGCCCATAAGCGGCGCGTTGCTTATGGCTAAGTTATGGGCGCCTGGCCAACCCCTAAGCGGGCCGTAAGCGCATCGCCGCTTTTGGGCCATTAGCTCAACTGATGGCGATTTTACAGCTCGCCATAAGATCGCCATCACTTTGTGCTACTTGGGTCAGTAACAGTAACATGAGTTAACAAGCAGTGGGTTCCCCGAGGAGATGCCAGGTTTCCTTCCTACATTTCCCTGTTTACCTCGAGCTAAACTCCAAGATTCCATTATATTAAAACATCGTATTTTCTTCTGCTCACTTCCGATGTATTCCATTTTATTCTATTTTAGACAAGTTAAACAATTATACGGGGAAGAGGTAATACAAGAAAAGTTAAACAAAGACACAAACATAACAATATGTCATAATAATTATAATAATAATAAAAACAATTACATAGTGAAATAAGATAAAAATTTAGTGATCACAAATAACTAATCAAAATACACAGCTAGGCCTACATAACAAAACAATATTTTCAAAATCTTTGAATAAGGTAGCTTCAATGCTGTAAAAGTAATATAACTAAATGATGCAAGATTGAGGGTATTTAGCGATTGAGATTTATTTCCAACTACAGAAAAATTTGTAACTTTTAGGGTCAAACCTTAGAAGTCCATGAAAGTTGGTTGAAATGAAAGAGTACCTTTAATAAAACAGCAATTTAAAAAAAAAAAATTTGGGTCGGGGTCATTACCTCACTATCGGCTATTATATGTTTTTTTTTGATAATTTGTGTAGCCAGCATAGCTAGTGCAAAATTAAATTTTGAGAATCGGTTTTTTGGATATAGTTTTTTTCAACACCTTTAGCTTCAGCTTCAGCTACAAATAGATTTCTGAAATAACAGTTGGTGTACGATTTTTTGCGTGGAACGGTACAAATACGAGTTTATAATTGAGTTTTGTATCGTCTGGTCTTTCAGAAATCGTTTTTTTCCCTAGATGAAGCTGAAGCTAAAGGTGTTTAGAAAAAAAGATCCAGAAAAACCGATTCTCCCAAAAATTTTAATTTTTGCACTACTGTGCTGGCTTTCCCCTATTGACAAAACGACAGAAGGCTAATTTGTGAGGATATGTCCCACCCATTTTTTCCTGTTTTAAGTGCCATCTTTCATTCGGAAAACTTTTCATCCATGTTTCTTTGACCTTCAAAAATTTTCGGGCAGAGGTTGTACAAAAAGCCTTAAGTTGAGTTAATTAGTACAGTCAAAAAAAAATTATTATATCACTTAAATATTTTAATTATTAATTTTAAAAAAAAGATATTTAGAGGCTAGGCCTATCCACGCAGTCACAGAACTGTTTTTCAGTGGAGACATTAAATGTAAAGCGTTATCAATATCAATCCAAACCCGCTGTCTTTCTATACATTGTGTTTAAAATAATATTTCAAACTTTGTTTAACTGAAGTTCATTATTTTGTCTGTTATTTATGTGATAAGTTTTATTTAGTTGTCCTCCTTTGTGAATTACTTTTATAAGTGAATAGAATTTAAATAAAAAATAATGCTTATTAGTTACAAAAATGTGGAAGTGTGTTTAATATTATATTAATCATGGTTGAAAATACGAAGTTTCACACAAATATGTTTCTGGACTGCATGAAAAGCCTATAATTCGCGTTTTTAATCTGTGTTGGCTCGAGCTTAATTTAAAAACCTTCCATTACTTTTAAAATAATTGTTCTAAAATTGATTCGTATATGGCGACCCGCTTTTAAATAAAAAAATCACCTTTGAGCGACAATCCAACTTTGCCGTTTCCAAAACCCACCGACAAAACTCGCAGGAAGTTCACGTTGAGTGAAATGAAAGCTCGGCTCGCTCACTCGTGAAATCCCGTGGAAGCAAAATTTCCATCCCGGGAAATCCCCCCCCCCCCCCCCCCCCCCCCCCCCCCCCCCCCACCACCCCCCCCCCCCCCCCCACCCCCCCCCCCCCCCCCCCCCCCCCCCCCCCCCCCCCCCCCCCGGGGGCTAATTCTCCCATTATCGTCGCACAAGCGCTCGACATTAGTACTTCGCTTGTTGTGCTGGCGGCAGAGTTATAAATCTCTGTGTTATTAGGCCGCTAGGTTGGTAGCATCATGCTGGCAACGCGTCGCCATCAGCACTAATCATCCACGGCTTGTCGAAAAGGGGATTCAATTCAAAAGTCATTTCATCTCGAGTACGGCACAGCGCAAAGGGGGTTCTGTTTTGGATTAACGGCGTGAAAACCATACGTTAAAAACCGCTCTCTGCAAGGGGAGAAAACTAAGCAACGACACCGACCATAATATTTTAGAGGGAGAAGTTTTATGTTTCCTTGAGACAACCGTATATTTATAGCTTATGTCTTGAACAACACTTCTTTTCATATTCCTTTAGTCTGAGAAAATGGTGCAACAATAGTGCATTTCGGGGTACAAGCATGAAAATTGGTAAAAATGTACTTTATCAAGAGTTTCTGAAAACTGATATGGATCCACCCATGAATAGATCACATATCCTCATGGAGGTCAAAAATGTAAAAATCATTAAAAAATACATATTTTCACGATATTTTTTTTAAAATTATTATTTTAGCCATATTCATGACCAACTATATTGATAAAGGGAAAAATTCAAATTGTAAGACAAAATTTTATTTAGGTCAGTGAATGTCAAAATGGGTCAAATTGTGTTCAATATTTTTCTTGGGCAAAGTTTTTGGGTTTGATATAGACCATTTCTGGAAAGATGTTTTTCCCTGGCTATTATTTTCACGTGTAACATTTTTGTGGTTAATTTTATTTATTTATTTATTTATTTATTTATTTTTTTTATTTTAAACGTCATCCTATTCAGTTTAAAAAACTGATTTCCAAAAGAGGACAAGTAAATAAATTAATTGCATAGATGCAGACACAACACTTCTGTCGTAAAAATGTAAAAAAATCGTCGCTCAAATTAATTGTAGCACCTAGCAGTTACCCACTTTGTCCCAAAAAAT
>JAMZAV010008123.1:0-36536 GCA_024449915.1 Sweltsa coloradensis | reverse complement strand
GTGACATTGAATTGTTCAGTTAGATTAATTAAAATGTTTTAAATGTTTATTATTCCCAAGTGTGATATATAATTTATAAGAATGATTGTCGAACAAATTTCACAGATCAATAGTTATTTCTTAAACCTATTTACCACGTATTTTGTTTCATTTGATAAGCGAAGCGAAGTTCAATATCACTTACCCCGAGAAAAATAGCTCGTGCTTTTTTCCCCTGTTTGTTCGCTCTCTACCGGGCAAATGGCAAATGCGATTGTTCAAAGAACCTTCGAACTCTGATATTTGGACCGATTCTGGCCAAATGGGTGTGGCTTCAACGTTCATATTTTACATGGACATTAAGGTAATGGTGATGTATTGCCTTTTGAAAGAAATAGTTGAAAAAGTTAGCCAGAATTCATAGAAGTATAGGTTTTAAAATAAGTCTTTTATAGGTGTATAATTAACACGTAACTATAGAAACTTGAAAATAATCACCTACAATGCATACAAAAAGCAAGTCTTTGGGCCTCAAGATATTTGATATTATTGGATGAGCGTAGCGAGCGAAGCGAGCGAAGCGAAGATTCCATTTCACTACACTGGAGAAAAAAATCCGGAATGTTTTTTTTTTTTTTTTTTTTTCTTTTTTTTTTTTTTTTTTTGTATTTTTGTGTGTCTGTGAACACGATTCCGGCTAAACCAATACTCCAATTGCGATGAAATTTTATGGAGGTCTGTGAAATCTCTGAACGAAGAACTGCACGGGGGGAAAAATCGATCAAAAAATTATTTCTCATGAAAATCGTAATTTTACGATTTTTTTTCGATTTTTTAAAAATTTTCTTCGACATATACCACCTACATGCTTATCAGATTTTAATGAATTTTTTTTTACAGAACCATAATTTTATGAATTCAGATATTTGTGTGAAATTTAAGCGCAATCGAAAAATTATTTCTCATGAAAATCGAAATTTTACGGGTTTTTTCTTTTTTTAAACAATTATTTGACTTATAACACCTACATGCTTTAACCGATTGTAATAATTTTTTCACAAAACCTTAATTTTATGAATTAATATATTCGTGTGAAATATTAGCGCAATCAAATAATTATTTCTTATGAAAATCGCAATTTTACGATTTTTTCTTTTTTTAAATTACTATTAGGTAATTAAAAAAATTAAAATCTAGAGTTTATTTTTTATTTAATTTAAATTAATTTTAAAAAAATCTTCAATTTAGTAACGATTTTTTCACAGAACAACAAAAAATCCGCATAACACGTATGGCAGCTCAATGCACCAATTACGCTCATCCAACAACGCGGCGGAAACTTAAGCGTTTTCCTAGTATTGTTAATTGGTATAACAATAGGAATTAATAGTACTTCACAAATATTATACTAATAATCAAAAATAATTTTGCAATGAAACTTGAAAAAGTAATAAGATCCCACGCATACAAAAAACTACCACCATACCATACCAAAAAAGCTCATCCATCAACGCGAATGGAAAAGGAGTTCGCGAAGCGACCTAGTTTAGATAGCATCATTAATGCCAATGTTATGTATGTAATACTAGGAAAACGCTTAAGTCCCGCCGCGTTGATGGATGAGCGTAGTTTTTTTAAAACGAAAAAAGCATAAAATTGCGATTTTTTAATAGATAATTTTTCGATCACGCTCAAATTTCACACGAATATATTAATTCATAAAATTAAGGTTATGTGAAAAAATCATTACAATGGGAAAAAGCATGTAGGTGTTATAAGTCGAAGAATGTTTTAAAAATTTAAAAAAATCGTAAAATTGCGATTTTCATAAGAAATAATTTTTCGATTGCGCTCAAATTTCACATGAATATAATATTAATTCATAAAATTAAGGTTCTGTGAAAAAATCACTACAATCGGATAAAGCATGTAGATGTTATAAGTCGAAGAATTTATTTAAAAATCGAAAAAATTCGTAAAATTGCGATTTTCATGAGAAATAATTTTTCGATCGATTTTTCCCTCCGTGCAGTTCTTTGTTCAGAGATTGTATAGACCTCCATAAAATTTCGTCGCAATTGGAGTTATAATTTAGCCGGAATCGTGTTCACAGACACACAAAAATACAAAGAAAAAGAAAGAAAAAGAAAGAAAGAAAAAAAAAAACATTCCGGATTTTTTTCTCCAGTGTAGTGAAATGGAATCTTCGCTTCGCTCGCTACGCTCATCCAATTATGCCTATATCTTCTTGATTATTAACAGTTTTGCATTTTACAAAAGGAAGGAACAACAGCTGCTCCATCAAAGATTATCTTATCACATCAACTCGTGGACGATAAACAGCAGTTTTTCTTTCCGAGATCAAGGACTTGAGATAACCATTAAATCGGATTTCTTTGTCTAACTAAGCTGTCCTAGGGTGCAAGACGTGCAGCTTGGTCTTCATGTCTAAAAAAATCTTCAATATCTCCATGTCTTTTTTTTACATGCAATGTACATTCTGGTACTATTTTGGCAGCACTTTTTTGTACATGAATTTAACGAATCTGGGTAGATTGTTTTGCTACACTGGGTCACTGATCGAAGATAGTTTACCGAAGACAAGTCTGTCAAGAAGTAATTTGTTGTACTGTTCTGGAATGGGACATATTTGGCAGTTGTCAAATAGCTATTCGCTCGGTAAGGAAGTATCCGACGTGTATAAATTTTGCATGGTTGTCAATAAAGAACAGGGACAGCCTAGGTAGGGCACTACAGTTGTAGATTATCGGTATTTAGAGTCCAATTATCCAGAAGAAAATCACTAGTATGGTAATTTTTTCTTTTTAACAAAATCATATTTTTTTAAATATTTTTTCGTAACAAATATTAGAAAAGTGTGACTGTAGAGCACTCCATTTTTCCCTCCGGGACAACTGTACAACTGTACTGTTTTTATCATCTATGGCGTGAGTCGGCTGAGAGAACATGAATTTGCCGACAACGCATGCCACAAGCTCTTAACAAGCTCTAAGCATAGGTCGCGCAAAACACACTGATCCGAGTGCAGCGTCAAGTTGCATTTTAGCTTAATAACCTATACTTGGTTTTATTTCTATCATCGAATTAATTGAAGTGTTAACATACTACACGAAACATGGAGCTTCTTCGATTACGAAAATCATGAATATGGCTCCTACGTTACTGTGGTGTTTGTGGCTAAAGGACATTCAAGTTAAACATTAAAAAATTGCAGTTAACTGTTACATATTATTTGTTTCTGAAATTTCACACAGTATTAAACAACACTGGTTTCAGATAAATGTTTTTTCCAAAGTGAATATCATTGCTTTTAAAAATGTTTTAAAAATTTAACTAGAAACGTATTAGCTTGTGTCTCCGCCCCAAGAAATGATTTTTTGGTATAGACCCCTCGTGTGTGCCAAGTTTGGTGCTTTAATCAAAGACCCCCAAAGAGTGCATGATCAATGGACGAATGTCTGACATGGGATAATCACATCTGAAATTAATAAAAAAAACTTAGATCAGCGTGTTATTGGATGAGCGTAGCGAGCGTAGCGAGCAAAGCGAAGACTTCAATTTCACTGACCCCCAAAAAATTTAGCTCCAATGTTTTTGTTTTTGTTTTTTGTTTTCTGTCTGTTTGTTCGCTCTCTACCGGGCAAACAGCATATGTGATCTTGATGAAAATTTGAGGGGACCTTCGTTTTCTCTGAACTTAGACTTGCTACGTTTTTGGGTACAATCGAAGAAATATTTCTCATGAATATCGTACTTTTACGATTTTTTTCTCGATTTTTAGTGCGATATTTTCGTCACATTTGGGTCGATTCTGACCACACGGGTGGGGCTACAACGTTCATATTTCACATGAACTTTAAAATTATGGTGATGTAGTACCTTTTGAAAGAAAAAGCTGAAAAAGTTAGCTAGAACCCATAGAAATAAAGGTTTTTAATATGAGTTTTTTTTTACTTTAGTGCGATATTTTCGTCACATTTAGGCCGATTTTGACCAAACGGGTGGGGCAACAACGTTCATATTTCACATGGACATTACGGTTATGGTGATGTAGTACCTTTTGAAAGAAAAAGTTGCAAAAGTTGACAAAGTTATCCAGAATGCATAGAAATAAAGGTTTTGAAATATGTTTTTTGAGGTTTATAATTGGATGAGCGAAGCGAAGACTTCAATTTCACCGACCCCCCAAAAAATGTAGCTCGATGTGTTTTTTTTTTTTTTTTTTTTTTTTTGTTGTTTTGTTTGTTTGTTTTTTTTTTTTTTTTTTTTTTTCCGTCTGTTTGTTCGCTCTCTACCGGGCAAACGGCATATGCGATCTTGATGAAAATTTGACACGACCTTCGTTTTCTCTGAACTTAGACTTGCCACGTTTTTGGGTGCAATCGAAGAAATATTTCTCATGAATATCGTACTTTTACGATTTTTTTCGATTTTTAGTGCGATATTTTCGTGCCATTTGGGCCAATTCTGACCAAACGGTGGGGCTACAACGTTCATATTTCACATGGACATTAAGGTAATGGTGATGTATTGCTTTCTGAAAAAAAAATTTGAAAAAGTTAGCCAGAATCGAGAGAAATAAAGCTTTTAATATACGTTTTTTGACTTTTTGTGCGATATTTTCGTGCCATTTGGGCCAATTCTGACCAAACGGGTGGGGCTACAACGTTCATATTATACTGGATATTAAGGTTATGGTTATGTAGTACCTTTTGAAAGAAAAAGTGGAAGAATTTAGCCAGAATCCATAGAAATAAGCTTTTAATACAAGTTTTTTACGGTAAATAATACCAATTGACCAAGAAACAAAAAGAAACTTGACAACATTCACCTTCAATGCGTTGGCAGCAAAACAAAGCACTTGCAAAAGTAAAGATATCCCACGCAAACATAAAACCTTTAAAAAGCTCATCCATCAACGCGGCGGGGACTTTAGCGTTTTCCTAGTACAATAATGGAGAAGACTGTGACTAAGAAATCGTGAAGTTGGTATATTATGCCTACCATCGCAGGATTAGCTACTGTATTGTATTCTGGGGAAATGCATAAATAGCCGGAAAAATATTTATTGTACAAAAAAGAGCAGTCCGAGCAATTGACCACGAAAAGCCGAGCGCCCATTGAACACCTCTGTTAAGAAGACTACAATATTTTACTTTATACTCGCAATGCATTTATGTTTCGGTCCTCTACATAAAAATTAGGAAAAAACGGATTCACAACACAAAATTAAACTTAAAAATATCCCAAATTAAACTCGCATAATATTCAAGTATAATTTATTGGATGAGCGAAGCGAAGACTTCAATTTGACTTTCTGTTTTTTTGTTTTTATTTCACTTACGTTACCCCAAGAAAAATAGCTCGGGTGTTTTGTTTTTTGTTAGTTTTTCTGTCTGTTCGCTCTCTACCGGGCAAACGGCATATGCGATCTTGATGAAAATTGGAGGGGACCTTCGTTTTCTCTGAACTTAGACTTGCCACGTTTTTGGGTACAATCGAAGAAATATTTCTCATGAATATCGTACTTTTACGATTTTTTTTTCGATTTTTAGTGCGATATTTTCGTGACATTTGGGCCGATTATGACCAAACGGGTGGGGTTAAAACGTTCATATTTCACATGGACATTAAGGTAATGTGATGTATTGCTTTTCGAAAGAAAAAGTTGAAAAAGTTAGCGAGAATCTAAAGAAAAAACGGTTTTAATATGAGTTTTTTTAGGTTTATATAATAACAATTTACAAGTAACAATAGAAACTTGACAACAATCACCAATAATGCGTTCAAAAGGCACTTGATAAGTAAATAGATCCCACGCAAACTAAAAACTTACAAAAAAAGCTCATCCATCAACGCGACGGGATTCAGCGTTTTCCTAGTAAAGTAAAATTTTGGTAACATTCCTCCGTCTGAGCTCTGCTAATCGTAAAAGGCGAGGAAAGAGATAAAGTCCATCTCGCAAACATCAGAGCTATGTATAGAGGAGTTTTATCTGATACTCCCCAAACCTTTAGGCGAGTTCTGTAGGTCGTCGGAGACTTTTCCAACTTCCTTTGACGACCGCCACGACGACGACCATGACAACAAGAACGATGACGAAGACGACAACAAGGGGGGGGGGGGGGGGGGACGGCGCCTCCTATACCTGTCCTGATTAGCATGAGATTTTCTTCCCTTAACTGGATTGGTGAATTATGACCTACGGTTGACGGCGTCCAAATAAACAAAAAGAGCTAAATAACTTTTTTTATTCAACGAGAAAATACAGAAAAAAGTCTTTTTGAACATTTCCAACACGCAAATTACTAACTAGAACAATATAACATGAAAGCACGGTCCTGTTTGGATAGTATCTCGATTGCCTCTCATAAGCAATATCGACAAAACAAAAGTCGTGATTAATATCACTCAACTCCACTCTTTCGAATTGTGAATTTAGCTACCACAATAGTCTATGTAGAGAAATGAGCATTTCCACAAACAAGTTACAACACCTTGATCTATTCCAGAAGTCCTCAATGCATGATATTAATTATGCCCTACACAGTAAATTTAAAAAATACGCAGTTTATTCGGTGCAACGTATTTATATAACACAAAACTGACCCCAATTATTCTTTGACGTGATTTTTTTTTTTAAGTTGCACTCTTAAACCTTAATTATTATGTTGTCGCTTGTAACACCAAATGCCAATGTTAAGAAATAATCGTTAAAAAAATTGATATCTAGGTTCCCGTTAGGGAGCCGCAGCCAAGCCTCGGTGCGCTACACTCGGGCACCTTATACAACAAGCAGAGTTGGGGTGATTTCGAGGTGTCACCCAGCCATCATGAAACGTGATGTCAACTTAAAAACTATCAAAATCAAGGGGATTTAGGTACCTGACAACACATGCAAAATTTGGTTGGTGTACGAACATTCCTTCTTGGTGAAAAAACGACTTGAAACATGATCAAAATCACTTTAAACTACTGTCTTAATTCGTCAGTTGCAATCGGCCCGCGATTCTGACCAAACGGGTGGGGCTACTGCTATGGGCTAGATCGTTCTCGGTATAGGCTACAATCTCTTAGAATACACACAGTGTGGATCCTCTTAGCAGCGACTCCACGATAGTGACCAAGAGTAGGTCAGAAGAGATAGGCGACCTTTCAACATCTATACTATTATCAAGCTTTTAGGTCTCCTAGTCAATTCTTATGGAAATACGTCACAAATAGGGATGTTTCGGCTATGGATGTTCCTATAGCTAATTGATATATAAACTGGCCAGAAAGCCATGCAAAATCACTTCGTCTAAGCACGCTGATCGTGCTAGATCATTCGCTTAGGCACGCTGATCGTGCTAACTTCGCCTACGCACGCTGCTTGTGCTGACACCTCCTGCCTACGCATGCCTCTCATGTAATTCCTATCTAGTTGTTTCTAGCCGTTTAGTAAGCCGATCTTTACTATTCGACTGGTAAAACTTTTGTAAGATCTATGGACAAGTAAGCGTATCTTGCTGTTCATAAATGTTACTGAGTCTTTTCCTTGCCCTAATCAATTAGCAAGTCACCCTCGCTAATTAATTGGCAAAATATATTCAAATTCTATGAATAAGCCAGCAGATCTTGCTATTCATAGATTTGAACATCTTTCACACCTTATCTTCCGATCTTCCTAGACATGTGTCAACAGTTCAGTGTGAACCTAAATTTCAGTTATTAGTGTTTTAATCGTCGGGTTATTCTACGCAAAAAAGGGTGAGTCATATTATGTTTATATTATATTAATAAGGCAGGCGATACTGTGATCTCCATTATGTTGACAATTATGTGTTTTAAATTCCAATAAATTAACATTATAAGGGTTGTTGTATCTTGCATATACTTTACCGGACCACCCCGTGGCCCAAGATCCTACGTCCTCCATTCTCTCTTAGTCTCTCTATAAATGTCGCACGCTAATCATCCTTTAAAGTGTGTCTGGTTGCACACTCTAAATAATTCACCCAGTGGTGGCAGCTTCCCTTCTTATGGTTTAGTGGGACAAACCACCCACAACACTACAACGTTCATATTTTACAGTGATACAGTTCCTTTTGAAAGAAAAAGTTGAAAAAGTTTGCTGGAAGGCTTCCAAAACAAGGTTTCAATATAAGCCTTATACAAGAATATAATCAACAAGTAACCATAGTAACTTGACAATAATCGACTACATTGTTTACATAAAGCAAGTCTTTGGACCACTAAATATTTTACATCCTATTGTTAATTGGTAAAACCATAAAAATTAAATCAATTTTGATAAAATTATTATATTTTAACAAATAATTTTGCAAGGAAACTTGAAAAAGTAATGAGATCCCACACATAACAAAAACTTGTAGAAATACAGCCAAACCTTACACACTCAAAAGAAATTAGATCTAAAAAAGGGCAAGGTCATCTACCCTTCCACATTTGCGCATTCTTAATTAATAAAGGTACAGTGTCCCGTAACAGCATCCTTGAAAAGCTTGGCAAAATAGAATTTGCATGATATTACGTTTAAATTAATTAGAAAAAAAGAACTTGAATGAACTATTACGTTTAAATTAATAATTGCAAATTCTATTTTGCCAAGCTTTTCAAGGATGCTGTTACGGGACACTGTACGTTTATGAATTAAGAATGCGCAAATGTGGAAGGGTAGATGAGCTTGGCCCTTTTTTAGATCTCATTTCTTTTTAGTGTGTAAGGTTTGGCTGTATTTCAACAAGTTTTTGTTATGTGTACATATCATACTTGTGTGTTTATGAATAAGTAGTACATGATACATTGATATAATCAATATTAAAAACTATATACATTTTCGCTGTAGCGATTTCGGAAGAGGCACGGATGGTAAAGAAAGAGTGAAAGACACTATGACAATGGAGCTTAACACCTTGATGCTGATAGGAAACAGCGGGAATCCAGGGAAGGTCGATTTTGCCCATTAAAGGGGTATGAGACGGGCATTGACGGCATAAGAAGTCCTGTTATAAACCCATTTCCAATTTATTGTCGTCCAAATAATTTATTCATCGTACATTTTTTTACATTACAATTGGCTAATAACGTGTTTCAAATTATGTAGCTCAAATAATGAAATACGTTTTTTTTGCCGAATGTCTACGATCAGAACTGACCGAGATACGGAACATTGATTTATTGAATGTATTTGTAATAGCTTACAATAACAACAATTGTCTATAAATCGGTCAGTTTTAATCGTAGACAATCGGAAAAAAAACACATTTCTTGACTCAGGCTACATATTTGAACAACGTTATTAATTAATTGAAATTTTACAAAAATATGTCCGATGAATAATTTATTTTGATCACAATAGATTGGAAAAGGTTGTACGACTGGTATAGAGCTGATCCTGTATTTGTGGGCAGTACTTATTTCGCCGCTCTTCATTCGAGCGGAATAAGTAGTCTTGTAGCCTGTCAACCCTTAATGCCTGATGGCACGCGCGGTCAGCGTTGTCGATGAGGAGGCGCCACTCTTTCAACACAATAGAAAAGCAATTTAAATGTGTCGTGTTTGAAGCGAGTTCTATTTGGCAACGTAGAGCCACGCGTTATCCAAGTGGTAGGTCCCGGTTTTGACGAAGGTATAATTGGTACACGAGTCGGCCTCTTTGTAAATTTAGTTTCTTTGAGGGATTAGCACTGCACACAAATTCAAGATTTCCACGTACGTGGAAGCAGTCAATAGCCCTTCCGAAATCGCTATAGCCAAAACAGACGAACTATAAGTGCATAATTGCACCCAGTAATTTTAATTCGATAAAACTACATTACTCAATATAATCTGAACACGGGCTAGCAATGATGCATACTCATCGATATTAATTAATCGCAATATAAATAAAATTTCAATTAAATACTATCACGTTTAATGTTATTTTAACAACACTGTTTGTAGGCGGCATGCCGACAAAAAAGTTGTTTTTCATCGTGAAACATGAACGCGCACAGATCGACGGACCGAGGGGGAAGGACTTATAATCCCGTCAAGTAAGAATTTTTGGAGGAAATAATTGCGATGTGGCTGAATTTTTGCAGAGATCTTCCTTATATAATACTAATCAACATACTAGAACTCTACAATCGGAATGGAGCTTCGGTCGCCATATTGGAAAATAGCGGCCAAAACGTGTTGGTTATCGAATATCTCCAAATAGGCTATTTGCACAAATTCTCTAAGTGTATTTTTTCGATAGCCACTAACACCCTATAGAACACACAAAAAAATTGGATCTCTACATATTTTATTAGTTTGGCCGTAATATTGTTTTTAGTTTTCTTGGTCAAATTAGCGTTTTGAAACGCACCTGGTCGCGCGCCATTTTCGTGACGTCACCGGCCATGTAGGCTACCAGCGGACGCATTGGGATAACACGCGCAGGGGCCCTGCTTTCGCGGCAATCAGCAATAATTGATCGAATTATAAGTATTGTGTTGTTCCTTTATGCACTAGCACTTGTGTAGCTAGCTACGCTACATAAACTGTATTTTAGTGTTCCCAAAGATTTGAGGCGTAAATCGACATGTAGCATATAGGGAATGTTGTGGTTGCCAATATGAACTTTTAACTGTAGGCCGAGCTATATGCCCGGCCTATAGGCCTGTAATCTCGGGGGTTATGCACGGTAAAACATATTTGTTTGGTACGTTATATTCGTTATTAATTAGTGGTGGCATTGTATTATGATAATTAATTATTAATAATAATTTATCTTACTGTATAAGTTGCACGAATGTATTTTTTTGTATGCATTACCCTTCTAGGCGTCAAATAGCCAACCTACGTGAAAGTGAAAATCCTGATCGCTAACCTCACGGTGGTAAATTAACATGAGTTGTGGTTGCCAAAAATAGTATGTTAGTAATTAATGTCCGTGAGCCTTTAAAACTATTTTCTAGTATATAAAAGTGCAAAATGAACTTGTGTAGGCCGAGCTATGCCCGGCTTACGTAGGCCTACAATCTCGGGGGTTATGCACGGGAAAACACAATTTTTTGGTACGTTATATTCGTAATTAATTAGTGGTGGCATAGTATTAAAAAAATTAAAATTACTCATGTGTCTTACTGTATAAATTACATGAATATATTTACTTGTATACATTACCCTTCTAGGCGTCGAATAGCAAATCTACGTGAAAGTGAAAATCCTGATCGCTTACCTCACGGTGGTAAATTAACATGAGTTGTGGTTGCCAAAAATAGTATGCTAATTATTAATGTCCGCGTGAGCCTTTAAACTATTTTCTAGTCTATAAAAGTGCGAAATGAACTTTTAGAGGCCGAGCTATATGCCCCGCCTATAGGCCTACAATCTCGGGGGTTATACACGGGAAATCGTATTTGTTTGGTACGTTATTATCGTAATTAATTAGTGGTGGCATTGTTTTATGAATGATAAATTACTCATGTGTCTTACTGTATAAATAACATGAATATATTTTCTTGTATACATTGCCCTTCTAGGCGCCGAATAGCCAAACCTATACTTGAAAATCCTAGGGTGGTTTCGCGCACAGAGGTTTTGCGGGAAAGTTAATTTGGGTAGGTTTGTACGTTATCATCGAATGGCAGTGAAGTATGGTTAATTACTCATTTACCTATTAGAATCAGAGACTTCTGGTTAATTAATATTATTAGCCTCTGCCTTCCTTGAATCCATAATATTCTGCCATGGTAGCGGAGGCCTGCGTACAGTGGCGGCCTGACCATACAAATTCGGGGCCATGGCCCCGCGAGAAATAGGTGGGTGGGTGGTCAGGTCAGGGTGGATGGGGGTGGGGAGTGGGGGGTCGTTGTGTGGACGTAAGTAAGTAGGCCTATTGATCATTGAGTGTTTGCTGCATAAATATTAGCTATAAAAGAAATAGCATGCCTTTATGATGAAAACTTCCTGAACAAGCCAATACCCGTGTCCGTGGGAATGTAATTGTGAAAATGGTTTTAAAATGCGCGCTCAAAAGATCGTGCCAATAAACTGAAAAAGAACAAGGTCACCCAAACGCACGGACCATCAAGCATCTATTTTTCTGTAACCACTACTACCAGTATTTTTCTGTAACTACTACTACCAGTGGTGCCCGGTGGGTATGGGTGTACGCAGGGGGTGGGGGGCAGGGGCCAGGTGCCTCCCTCTGGTTTTGCGTCAAAGATCCCTGGCCAAGCTTTTAGCATTTTATAGTCCTATTTTTGTCGGTTTCTTGAGCCAACATTTTTGTTAAAAACCCCAATCGAGCACAAGGACAAGACCTCCCAGGACAGTAGCACCCACCCCACGGGAGCAAGGTAGCGGCCGCTCCAGTAGCCTTGGTGGAGGGTGGGGGGGGGGGAGGGGGGCAAAGAAAGAAATTATTGAGAAAAAATATGAGAAAGGATAAAAGAAAACACGCGGCAATTCGAAAGAGGGTGTCACTGTAATGGGAATTTATACAAGAAAACCATAGGCCTACTAATGTTTATGTATGAACCTATCTGGCGTAGACTGAAGTAGACACAGGAAAAAGTGTAGTACACTGAAGAAAATTAACTAAAATAATGACATACATTAAAAATAGAAAATTACAACACCCTAAAAATATAAATAACAATTGTAAGGTGCCAACTAATTATAATAACAATATCAAGGACAAAACCAAAACTATGAAATAAGTTTTACGCCACTGGCCGGTCTGGTCCGTTTTCTTTAAAGCTATCTTAACAAGAAGTGTCCGACAATACTTTTCAGTCTATCCATGCTATTGCTATCTTCGATGACATAAAAGAAAATGTACAGGTAAATCAACTCCACTCTATTATTTATAAGCATATATTATTTTAGAATAGTTTAGTTGTGAATTAGAATATACATTGCATTTTTATATATTATATTAAAACATAAATACAATACATATAATACACACGTCGCCAAAATTTATCCTGGTAATGTCATAGTTCGACTGCACAAAAACTACAAATTTTGATGTTGCATTTAGCCCACTATTTTTTTCTAAAACGCACCAAATGCACTCTAAAAACCTGATTTAAAAAATTTCGCCTGCGGCGCAGTTGTTGGGGAGGGGGCAGCCCCCCCAAACCCCCCTAGTATTTCCGTGAAGGTACAAGTTGGGATTTTTGCCCGTCCCGGACAAGATTCTAGTACAATCGATTTCTTTACTGATGAACGTTTGTTAAATTTAATGGTTGGCAATTTTCGGTGAGATAAGTAGCTTATTGTGTATTTTACCTGCAATAGTTCGTCTTGAATTTTGGGAATAATGCGAGTTTTGACCGTCACAATAAAAGGTTTGCGAAAGCGAAGATGTAAAGTGGGGTAAAGTCATATTATCTCAGTGGACAAAAAACCTAACAACCGCCTCATTGTTGGGAATCTGAAGCTGTTGATTAAAGGACAAAAAAATGTGGAGTAAAATATTTGGAAGGTTTCCTTTAAGATTCCTTTTGGTGGTTTTCTAGTTTGGAGTATCGACAGCACACAAATTACATAATTTTGGTATTGTATTCAGCCCACTACTTTTTTCTAAAACCCACCAAACGCAGTCTAAAAACCTGATTTGCAAAATTTTCGCCTGCGGCGCTATTGTTGGGGGGCTCTGCCCCCCAAACCCCCGTGCTTACCCAACGAAAGTACAAATTGTGATATTTGCCCCCCCCTGACAAAATTCCGGCGGGTGCCCATGCTTGGGTGGGTGGGTGTTATACTATAAAGTTGGCCCCGGGGGTTTTCAGGGGTTCAAGCCGCCACTGCCTGCGTATTAGATTTGAACGTCAACCAAGCAAGTCCACTACCTCTACGAGCCACGACCAATCAGAGCGCGTTATCGGTTGTCATGGCGGCATTTGAAAATTACGCATTTTCAAACACAGTTTTCTTATAGAATACATTTTTTTAAACGTTCAAACCAAGTTTTTTGTGTTTAGAATTTAAAATGCATCAGGAAACACCCATTAATTAGCATTTTTGAACTTCTTGCATATACCCCATTGGTTAGAGATAGACAAAATGTTGCAATGGCAAAAATATTTACCATTCAATTCCCTACAAAAACGGTGTCTCTTATAGTTTTGGTGGGGGCAAAGGTTACGTCACAAAATCGTGGTTTATTGGATGAGCGTAGCGAGCGAAGCGAAGATTCCATTTCACTACACTGGAGAAAAAAATCCGGAATGTTTTTTTTTTTTTTCTTTCTTTTTCTTTGTATTTTTGTGTGTTTGTTAACACGATTCCGGCTAAACCGATACTCCGATTGCGATGAAATTTTATGGAGGCTTTCGAAATCTCTGAACTTAGAACTGCCACGTTTTTGAGCGCAATCGGGAAATTTTTTCTCATAAAAAACGCAATTTTACGATTTTTTTCGATTTTTTTAAAATTTCTTCGACTTATAACACCTACATGCTTGATCCAATTGTAATGATTTTACAGAGAACCTTAATTTTATGAATTAAGATATTCTTGTGAAGTTTGAGCGTAATCGAAAGAATATTTCTCATGAAAATCGTAATTTTACGTTTTTTTTCTTTTTTTACACAATTCTTTGACTTATAACACCTACATGCTTTATCCGATTGTAATGATTTTTTACAGAACCTTAATTTCATGAACTAATATATTCGTGTTAAATTTGAGCGCAATCGAATAATTATTTCTTATGAAAATTGTAATTTTACGATTTTTTTCTTAAAAATTACGATTTATTAAAAAATTAAGTTAATTTTTTATTTAATTTAATTTATTAAAAAATATTAAGTTAATTTTTTGAAAAATTTAATTTAATTTTAATAAATCTTCAACTAAGTAATGTTTTATTCACAGAACAACAGAAAATCCGCGTAACACATGGCAGCTCAATGCACCATATACGCTCATCCAACAACGCGGCGGGACTTAAGCGTTTTCCTAGTAAGTTGCTTATTGGAGTACCAGCTAATTTCCTAATTTTCACGCCTACATCAAACAAGCCCGTAAATCCAAGATATCGATTTAAATACAAGAGGACTTTTGTACAGGGTTCATGAAAGCTTTCTTTAGTATTTTAAAAATCAGGTCTGCGAAATCGGATTTGCATTTATCCGGAATTTGGGTTTTTTCCATTTTTTGGCATTTCCTCAAAAATGCCATATTATTTGACTGTCCATTTTTAAAGCACTAAAATTGCACTGGAGGAAAAAATATTTCTATGCACATTGCAATAACTAAAATAATGATCCGATTACAACCAAAGTTTAAATCCCAATATGGCTGCAAATTTCCCTAATATTCACAATATGAGTACTGTTTTCGCGCTGTTTTTACACTTTTTTTTGTTACATCTTTCACTTTGATTTTGTGGACATTAAGAATTATCAGCCATTTTGGATTAAAACTTTGGTTGTTATTCTCATCGTTTTTTAAGTCACTTCAATGTGCGTAGAAAGAATTTTCCCTCCAATGCTTTTTAGTGCTTAATAATGGACAGTCAAATGTGGCATTTTTGAGGAAATGTCAACAATGGAAAAACCCAAATTCAGGAAAATGCAAAATCGATTTCGCAGACCTGAATTTTAAAAATACTAATGAAAGCTTTCGTGACCCCCGTACAAAAGTCCTTTTGTATTTAAGTCGATTTCTTACGGATTTCCCGGGGCATTTTTGTTGAGGCTGGGCGTAAAAAATTAGGAAATCAGCTGGTACTCCAATACGCAACTTAAAACCAAGATTTTTTGACGTAACCTTTGCCTATACCAAAACAATTGAATACATTTTTTGTGGGGAATTGAATGGGGAATATTTTTCCGAGTTGCAACATTTTGTCTATCTCCAACCAATTTGGAGATATTCGATAACCAACACTTTTTGGCAGCCATTTTCCAATATGGCGGCTGAAGCTCATTTCGTTTGCAGGGAAGTTTTAGTATGTTGATAAGTATTATATAAGGAAGGTCTCTGCAAAAATTCAGCGACATCGCAATTATTTCCCTAATTTCGAACACATGTTTAACCTGTTAGCGAGCGAAGCTTCCCAGCTAGTATGTATCACTTTTTTGCGTTTCCGTCCGTCAACAACGGATGAACATTTTGTTCCCCTCTTTGTACTCGGAACCTCCCACAACAACGAGATTTGAAAGCTGGGAAACAAACATATTATTTATTTGGTATTCTTCTCCGGCAACCGACCACGCTCACTCTTATATACTACTAATAATACATAAATAATAAATGGATTTAGAGGTCTACCCCCTCAGTTATATAACTGATTTTCAGTGGGGGGACAGTAAATCAAAGCGACCAAGCCAACCCAAAAGGTCCCGGGCAATCAAAAGAGTGAGCGATAACCAACCAAATATCGGTATTTTTAATAGGAAAAATAAACGATCAGTGATAAGGACAGTGCGAACACCCGCGGATCAACGGCAGAATCAACAAGGACCGGTTCAGAAACAACTGTGAATAGATTATGTGCCTGTTGCTAGGACGGCTCTAAAGTCACCTTTTACAAACTCCTAGTCCTAAGACAAGAACGGGAAATAAAAAAACACAGACCTTAACGGGAATCGAACCGTGGAGACCTTCTGCGTTGGATGCAGATACGCTAACCACAACACCAACGAGCCACACAGACTACTCTATACCGTTCTCTAAATGTATATGATCATAAAATGACATGACTAATGTTTTCGGAAAGACCTAGTCTGTGTAGATATGCTTACTAAACTATACTACTTATATTTACCTGGAATCACCAACGTTTCGTGGCCTCTGTGGAGAACATTGTTAAATGTCAAGGTGACGTTGGTGTTTCATCAAGATAAATAAGTATTAGCTTGCCCACACTTATTTAGTCAACACGAAAAAATTAGTCATGGATGTGTATAACAGTGAAAGCTTCAAACCATGTCACTAAAAGTAGCTTGATACTAAGGTGGTGGTATTATGCTAATGTCACTATAAGGTACATTTCTTTAGACCTACGTGAAAAAGTTTATTTTATAGGACCGTACTATTCGTGAAATAATAATCTCATTCAATACTACTTCTAATTCATAAAATAATATATACCATTCGAGTGGTGAGACTAAGAAGAGGGGAGGGAGAGCCGCGGACACGCATAGCACCTATGTAAAGAGAGGGGGATTAGGTTGGTTTAAGCGCAGGATAGCACTTTATCAGCATTTTAAAAACACAATAAACTTTATAATCATTGTAATTTTGTATTGCCTTTATTTTGTTATCTTTTATTTAGGTAACATCTTCTTAAACAGCGATTTGGAAAAAATTTTTAAGAGAGAGAATAATTATCCAAAACTTTGAGAAGGAATTTTTAAACGGTTCAAATACGAACAATAAAGCTTTTGTATATCACTTTCAACATAGCTATCGGTTACTTTGTCAAAATGTTTAGGAAGGCACCATAGTGACATAATCGATCGTTCTTCATCCAAGTATAAAAAAATGGCGTTCTGTGTTTGTCACACTTACAGAGGTGTGAAGAAACGCCTTAACATTAAAAATATATCAACATCAAACATTAAACGCATTATTGAGAGCATTAGATAATAGTGTATGTACTTACCAATATTAAACAAACTATAAAAAGAATTAATCGTGGTTCGGGAGGGGGGGGGGGGGGGGCGTCCCTATACCAACCGGTCCCCCTGGATCCGCCCTTGAAAAAAGACTCGCCAACGACATCCACTGGCCCCAAAAATTATTGATAACGGCACCCATAGGAATATGAGATCAGGATTATTTTCAAAGTGTCAATAATGAGTCGTGACGAGGGTACCCCACATTTAAATTGTGTTTGTTACTTTCTCACACAAAACAACACCAACAACAACGAGTTGAGTAGGATGGGAAATATGAACAGAAGGGAGGAGGGGAAACCCGGTACCGGCACGTAGCCTACTACTTTCGAAAAGTACCAAGGGGACCAAACGGCTTAACGTTCCATCCGAAACGAGGGGGTCTTAAGAGTCATATAGGTTCCTCCACTAAACCCGGACTGCCGAGCAGACGTCGAAGAGAAACGAAGCCGTTACACAGCTCTCGAAACCTCCATCTGCTCTAACCAGCGGTATACGAGAGTTTCAGGGCCTAGCGGTCACCGACTCTACCCCTGACCACGCCCCAAGGCAGCTTAACTTCGGTGTTCGAGTGGGAAACCCGGGTTTAAAAAAAACGACATCGGGTACACCGCTGGCCTCCATATCTCCCAGGCTAGTCGAGTAGCGCATTATGAGAAAAGAATTTTGAATATGTAGCATTCATATTTTCAAATCTAGCACTTTGTAGCATCTTTTTTTTGTTTACACCAAAACCCTAAATGTTTCTTGTATTTAAATAGGATTTTCAATTCAACAGCCAATTACAACTTTAGAATTAGTTCTCAATAGGTATGAAAAATAAAATACATTATTTTTTAGTAAAATAAGCATATTATAGCGTTTAACTAAATACATATTCACCGATTTAGCATCGCTAAACACGTATCTCCACGATATAAGGGTTAACGTAAACTCGCCCTCAATCCAAATAAACTCGAAAACTGTAACCTGGTGTTAAAAATGATTGCTGAAAACAATGTGTATTTACATAAATCCCCCCCCCCCCCCTCTCAATCACAACGCACCGCTTTCATCGCAACATAGTCTGGCGGTGTGTATACTCAAACGATCTGATGGTACGAGTCTCTTCAGGTAGACACCCTTCTCCAGGTAAAAACATTCGCCTGTCACGTTTAGGCCACTTTTTGGAGGGTACCGAAAAAAAAATTGGGTGTGTGAAAATCGGAACGGGCACTCATTATACCTTTCAGTTTTTTTTTTAAACCGGAAGAAGCAATCATGGGGCACCGAATGCGAGAACTGTTTCCCCAAATATCGCACTAAAAATCGAAAAAAATCTTAAAAGTACAATATTCATGAGAAATATTTCTTCGATTGTACCTAAAAACAAAAAAACAACAACAACAATTTTTAAGGTCCCCTCCAATTTTCATCAAGATCGGATATGCCGTTTGCCTGGTAGAGAGTTAACAGACAGAAAAACAAACAAAAAAAACCCAAATCTAAATTTTTGGGGGTCAGTGAAATTTGAACTCTTCGCTTCACTCATCCAAATGTCGTAAAGTAAGAAAAAAAGAGTAGGTGGACGCGCCCCGCCCCCAATTTAACCACTGCAGCTAAAACTCTATACTAAAACTCATGCATGAGACCAGCCAAATTACCTGTTATGTTTATGAATTACGAATATTTATTTCCCCGAAATGGTCATTAACATGACATAATCTATCACCAACAAACGTAAAGCAACACTAATGACGTGGATATCATACTGGTCTCCACTTGACCAAACTTGTGATGAAGATTTGAAAATTCTGAACAGTAATAACCAATAATGAGTAGCAACCGTATTCCAATTTTTTTAGACTAGGAAAACGCTAAAGTCGTTGTTAGACGAGTGAGTGAGCCATTGTGTTGAGTAACCGGGAACATGCCCTTTCTTCCCCCTACCTAAGGCTTCTATAGCCTATCATAGGCTAGAGTGGTGCATTGCGGCCTTATACAGATTACTTGCCCTTATACCAACTAAACTCAAAACCCTATTAATTATACAAACTTAACTGCAAATGTTCCCGGGTACTCAACACATGACTCGCGATTACTCGTCTAACAACGTCTATGGCGTTTTCATTGTATTAAAATAAAAAATTAAACATGTTTCGAAATGCATATAACGCAGTTACTCTACATCAACTGTGGCAATACTATGGAAACATAGACAGTACGAAATACGTGTAAATATTGAAAGGGTTTTACTCAATCTCCTAGGGGAAATTTTTGGGGGTACCTTGAGCGTGCAAGATTCCATACATTCCAAAATTCCAAAATTAGATGCTACGTACGAAGGTGTTGATACAGACGATGAACAAAGATGAATCGAGTGTAGAGAGAGAGAGATAGAGAGAGATTTTAAATAACGCGCCCAAATGGAATACAGGGTTTCAAAAAATAAAGACAACGCAAAAAGACGTACGTTACCAAAACAGGGGGATCTCTAGGCAGTACGAGACAGCCACTACCACATATCCCCTTTTAGGCAGTACGAGAAAAAAAGGTCAAGCATGTATAAAAACCTTTTTTAGGCAGTACGCGATTAGGCAGTAGGATAATACACCGTTTTGGTCATCACCAGGATGCGAAAAAGATGCGTTACATTGTGCGACCCTACCCAGTACCCCGATGTATTTTGACAAGCGGGTTCCTTCGCAAATTTTTATAGTCCTCTCGATGTGTCGCAAGGAGCGACCCCTTTCGAAGACACACTTGATTTTTGTTGTTTAACGCCTCTAGTAATGCAATGAGGCGATATTATGATGATAAACGACAACAACAAAAATCCCATGTCTTTGGCTGGATTCGAACTCACTTCCTTGTAGTGTCATACCAAGGGATATTAAAATCACAAAGGTCATACGCTTCATACCAGCGCCCTAATCGTATGGGCATCCGCGGACTAGCGTGTGGCTAGAACTTCCGGTGCAAGAGGCTGATACAATTGATCAATGATTGATACTGACTGCTGAGTGGTAAAGAAGATTTCAATACTTATGTACACTACACGGGCATAAAAATGAATGTAAAAAAGAAAATACAGTAATGTAACATTGTATTTTTTGGGGAATCGCTGAGGTTGAGGCTACTTGTGCACTTATTCGGGTGTTGACGACTGCAGCTGAACAGATTGAAATATCATTCCCAAATTTTGCAAATTTTAACGTAGGTACCATTCTAATGAAGTCCACCCTTGGGTGCATAGAATAGCCCTTATGAAATAATTGCGAGAAATAAACAACGAAAAAACTTTAAAGTTTGTATTAATTGATTAGAACGTTGAGATCCAGTAGGGCCTATACTAATTAGCGTTAAAACATGATGTAGGCATACATTTCGAATAAATTCCGAAGTTCAGAAAAATTAAAGAAATTACAGAAATCTTAAGATATTTTATTCTAAATTTATTACACAAATTAACTATCAATAATATCAAATCAACATGCTATTCCTTAGGGGCCTTAGCTATAATGCAATTCGTATGTATTTAATAATTAAATGCTATTTTCTGTCTAGATTGTCAGGTTGCCGTCTATTGAAGGAGCGCATTATGTGTTTGGGACCTGAATTATCGTTGTGATCAGTTTGACCATTGAGTTTAGAATATATTGCTATAAACATAGTATAAACACAAAACAGGGTATTGTGATAACTAGGAAAACGCTAAAGTCGATGTTAGACGAGTGAGTGATCCATGTGTAGAGTACCCGATAACAGATCCAGCCTATAAGGTATAGAGGAGGAAAGGGAATGTTCATGGGTACTCAACACATGGCTCACTCACTCGTCTAACAACGATTTTGGCTTTTTCCCTAGTAGAATCATTACCAAACATTTGTGGTCACAGACCCACGTTGAACGATAGGCTACACCCAGGCTAAATGGAACGGCCGGTGTTTGACCCTTAGAACAGGTACTTCCTCCAGCCTGAAAAATTAGACGATTTAGGCCTTGGCGAACAGAGAAAGTGGTTTGAAGTTTATTTGGTTTCAGAGCGCGTCAACCGTGAGGTCATAAATAAAGCGCCCCTCTTGCCTAAGGATATTTGGGGGGAAAATGCTAGACAAACGAGCCAAGGGTAAAGGTAAAATAATGGTGCGGAGGGGTGAGGGGGGGAGGGGGTTTTCACGTCGTGGACGTCATCGTAGTCGGGAAGGTCATCAGAGAAGGCGGGAGGTTCCCGACGACGTCTACATGAGTCACATTCTAGTTTCGGGAAAAATGGGCCTTCAAAGTCCAACTCGCTACTTTCCCGTGGTTTGGCCTGTGAGTAGGGGAGGAGTGTATTCCCCAAAAATAAGGGCGAGCTCTGGCCGGTTGGGGCGCGTGTTGCAGAGAGAGCCTCGCGCAACTTTTTACCACACCTTTCTTCATTCACACAGCCTTACTCATATTTATTTTCTTCTTCACTTTTTCTTCTCCATACTTCCCACCCTCCTATCCAACATCCTCGCGTCTTCCCTTACGTTTCCTCCCTTTGGAGGGAAGAAACATGGTGGTAATTCACAATTATGGAAAAGAAAATTTTGGGAAGATTCCAATACAATTGAGATGGGCACTGATATAACTCTACTGTTGAGTGCCCTAAAACAACATTAACTAACTAACTAACTAAACTCGGGAAGTAATATATTTCCCTATTACCATCACCAGCTGATGTTTGAGAAATGGACTTCGTCTTTCCTCACCTTTAACAATTAATTGAGCCATGCTGTGGGCCAAATGTTCAAATATGCACGGCTTACGGAAGTGTCACCTATCGTGACTTCCTAGCACAGGTTAGAAAAAATTATGCTAATTAACGATTTTAATTGTATACTGATTTCCCTTAAGGCTATTGTACCCCATCTGGCCGATAATTTGAAAGTCTAACAAACATGTCTGAAAAAATTTTTCTGAATGAAAGAAGGCCTTTAAAATAACAGAAAAAAATGTTAATTTTTTTTGGGGGGGACATACCTCACTTTTGGAAATTATATTTAGATTTTGGGGCAAAAGTGTAATATACAAGACTAGTTCAAAACTAAATTTTTAGAATCGGTTTTCTGGACATAGTTTCTAAACACCTTTAGCTATAACTTGACTAAAGCTAAAATAATTTTCTGAAAATAACAGTTGGTGTACGAATTTTTTTTCAAACGGTACAAAACTCGTATGTTTCTATACCATTTTTTCTATTGCATACATTATCGCCTACAAATAACTACTAAGAATGTCGATGCCTACAATATTTTAACTAAAACCACCCCTACTATCGTGGGGCCCCGCAACCATTTAGACCCGCAGGGAATTTTTTCAATTTTGGAGATCCTAGAATGGATTTAGTGCGTTTTACCGACAATTAATCTGATTTATTATACGAGTGAGCAAAGCGAATTTGGGTTACAATTCAAGATAAACGGCGCTTATTCTGTGAATCTGTGCATGTGTGTGTGTGTGTGTGTGTGTGATGTGTGTGTGTGTGTGTGTGTGTGTGTTTTGTGTGTGTGGTGTGTGTGTGTGTGTGTGTGTGTGTGTACTATTAAAATAAGAAGAATCGCTAAACAGATAACGCTGAAATTTTAAACAGACATACGGTACGAGCTAACTGAGAACTGTTAACAAAATCAGCTAGATCCATTGTGATTTAAACCTACAAGAAATAATAAATTGAAAAATAAGCTGCAAATGCATGGGAATTATTTTATCGACAATGGTTTTTTTTTTTAAAGAAATATTTTTCTTTGCTATTTAATTGCCATGCTGTGAAAATTGCATGCAGTGACCATGTGTATCGAATCTTGCACGCTCAAGGCAGGCCTACCCCTAAATGCCGCTCGGAGATTAAGTATACCCTTGCAATCTTTACACGTTTTCGTACTGTTGTTCAAAGTTTTATTAAGAAGTAATGAATGGGTTGGGACCACCCACTGGGGTCCGAATGTAAATGTTCGCCACGCCATTGCCTACATAACCATTAAATGCGACATAAGACTGCGATGATTGTCTAGACTCCTAGAGTTTTACATGGCCTTTATAAAACAGACAAACAATTGTCGCCAAATACTGGCGACAGAAAAGTGTTCTATTGAGAGGTGATTGGAGGTGTGACATGACATATTATATGTTTGAACAAGGGTTTGACCATCGTTTAAAAGTTGATAACTTTCCACACATATCAGGTTATATTTTTAGAAACAAAAAATTAGAATTGCGGACTGTATTTAAAATTTAAAGTATTGTGCAAAGCTCAACACTTGCTCATTATTTCAATCAAATCATTGTACTTTACAAAAATCAAACACTTGCCGATTTTTAATTTATCAAAAACCACATTGTCACTCTACACTGTCTAGCCTGCATTTGTGTGGATAGTTAGTTTTTTGTTTACAAAAGGCTACATGTTTTTATATGATGTTGCTCATGCTGTTCATCTCCTCATCCATTGTACGAGGCACGCACGCACGTGCTGAATGGAACAGGTAGCTGAGAGCGGAAGAAATAGTTTGAGGGTAGCCCCTTATTGCATGCCATGCCATCTACAAAGCTGTAAATAAAAGTTGAAAGCCAAGACAGGCGGCCTTCATGTGACAAGACTATCCACGAGCGTGTCGCTCCGCCCCTAACCCCCCGTGATTGGCGTCAGCCACTCGTAAACACATCCTTGCCATGTTCGGCGTTTTACACTTTCGGCGTTTTGCACTTTCGTCAATTTTCACTTTCGTGACTTTATACGTTCGGCGTTCTACACTTTCGGGGTTTTACACCTTCGGGGAATTGCACTTGCGCGAGATTGAACTACGATGATCAAGAGTTCGGTGATTTAACGTTTTCGGGGCTTTACACTTTCGGCGTTTTGCACTTTCGTGAATTTTCACTTTCGTGGCTTTATACGTTCGGGGTTTTCCACTTTCGGCGTTTTACACTTTCGGTGATTTCACCTTTTCGGGGTTTTACACTTTCGGGGTTTTGCACTTTCGTGAAAAAGCTTGAAATTTTTCGGTGTTTTGCACTTTCGGGATAATGCACTTTCGGGGTTTTGTACTAACACCCTGGTTCTGACCAGCATGGGCATGGCCCTTTTTCCCCATATCCCCTAGGCTAGAGATGTGTTTTATGACCTAACGGTTGACGCGCACTTAAAAAAACAATTATCACTCGAAGTTATTTTATTGAACAATATTTACCCCTTCTGGGCCCGGGGTAGAATTGGTCCAGAGCATGGCTCTGCTAATCGTAAAAGGCGATTCAAGAGAAAAAGTCCACTTCGCAAACATGAGCTAGTATGGAGGGTAGTATTTTACTTTCCGAAAATCGAGGCGAGCTCTGGCAATCGTCGTCGGGGACCTTGCCCCCTTCCCGTGACGGCTTTCGACGACGATGACGACAATGACACCACGAATGATGACGAAGACAATGACGACCGCGGTGTGAGAACCCCACTTCCTCCCCTACCCGTGGCTGGTTCTGCATGCCCCCCCCCCCCTAAGTAAGAGTGGTGCAATATGACCTAACGGTTGACATGTCCTTAATCCAAATAAACCCATTGAACAATATATAATTTACATCATACATATTAAATTTGTTAATTTATGTCTATTTAAATAAATAAATTTCGTTTTATTACTGTCATCACCATCATTTTGATTTTTTATTATATACACTTAGAAAACAATACATTCAACAATCCTACAATTAACGCATTTCATTCACTTTCAATATCACAGGCGGCGCAATATGACCTAACCGGTCGAAGCGCCATAGTTTCTCACAACGTCGTCCGTTCGTCCTATGGATTAGCGAAATGCATTTAGGAATGTGGCGCAAAATAAAAAATTCCATAGTGTGATGCCCACACTGAATAAAAAATTCGTCCTCCTGCCTCTCGACTCTCACGTAGAGAGGAGGTGGTATTGTCCAGAATTCGAATAAGCCACACACGTCTTATTCACTGATGGATATCTCTCATTATTCCAGATGTGACCCACGTGATGTACATTTAACCGTACATCATATTCTTAGCAGAATGTACCAAAATAATATGAAGCCTTGCGCACGCAATTAGATTTTTCCCAGTTATATGAAAAACTTCTATCTTATGATAACGACGACAATCTACATAAATTCCTTATTCAAAGTTATTTATTTATCAAAATTTAATTTACATCAAACACATGTCTTTTCTTTTTTCATCCAATTAAATAATTTTTCTGTTGGTATTACTATCATCTTTATCATTTTATTTTCTATAACAAACTTAGAAAAGAAAAATATCATCAAATCATTTGACAATATCACAGGCGTTGAAATATGACCCTACCGGTTGAAGCGCCCTAGGTCCTCATGTCGTCATACTACGCCTTGGGAATGAATGTCCATGTTCTCGACACAACGCCCCGTACTCGTACCCGCTGTAACTTCTCGTGTCAACACTCTCAAATGTGTATTTGACCGTACCTACTCTAAACCGTCCTCTGGCGAAGTCCACGTTTGGTCCACGAGTGGATTTATGCGACCCTGCGTCTGGAACCAGCTTCCGTCACTGCGCTACAGTTGGATGGCGCCAAGCTGGCAGTCTACGTCAAACTAACCGGGGATCGTCTGTGTGAGGAGCTCCTCACTAATCTCGGGAGTTCTGTTCCGTTCCGCCTGCATGGCTGAAGGTTCCATCAGCAAGGTTGCTATCTTCCACACTGACCTTGGGCTACCCCGTCTGGGACTAGGGAAGAATTTGGCCCAGAGCATGTCTTTGCTAATCGTACAGGGATACAAAAAAAAATTTCCCCTCAAAAACATCAGCTAGAAAGAGGGGAGTATATTACCCCCAAAAAATGTGTCAAGCTTGGCATTGTCGTGGGGGGAAAACCCCCCCCCCCCCCCTTCCCATTGACGACACCAGAGACAAACGACTACCATTGCAAAACGAAGATGAAAAAGACGATAACGAGCGGCGGAATTTCCCCTTTTCCTCCCCTTTCTGTGTGGTTCGACCAGCAGGGCCTCCCCTTCCCACATCATTATGACCAACGGTTGACGGCCCAAAATCCAAAAAATTTTAAAAAAAAATCTTAAAGTCCCCCCTCTATTTTCCTGAGACTAGAGTTGCGCATATTGACCTAACATTTGACGCGCTCTTAAATTTTTTTCATAAAAATCATTTGTTTTTTTTTATAAAGTAAGAAAACTAAACTTATAAAAACAAAATGCACTCATTTCTTTTTATTCAATTTTTATTGGGGGGTGAAAGACCAACCGGAGCGCCCAGTTCTCACTCTACGCCCATCACTTTACGCCCCCGTCGGGGCCCCGGGGAAGAATGGGCCCACAACTGGCTCTGCTAATGTAAAAGGGCGAATCAAGAGAAAAAGTCCACCTAAAACATCAGTTAGTAATAGCGAAGTATTTTACCCCCTAAACTAGAGGCGACCTTTTTGGCAATCGTCGTCGGGGCCTTTTGCCCCCTTCCCTTTTACGCCCCCCGGGCGACGATGACAATGAACAACAAAAGAGACAAAGACGATGACGCCGGACGTGAAAAACCCCCCCTCCCTCCCCTTACCCGTGGCGGGTTTTTGCCCAGCAGGGGCCTCTCCCCCCCCCCCCCCCTAGGCTAGTGTGGTGTTTATGCCCTAACGGGGACGCGTCCTGAATCCAAAAAATAAAAAAAAAAAATTGAAATTTGAGGTACCTCTGGCAATCTCGTCGGGGATACACCCCCTTTTCTCTTAACGACCTCCCGACAAGATGAAAATAAACAACGAACGATGACAAAGCGATGACACCGCAAAGTGAGAACCCCCCCCCCTCACCCACCTTTCCCTACCCCTCCCCGTGGCGCTGAAAGTATATTCAGCCCATGTTTTAATCTGCAGGGCCCTTCCTCCCCATATCCCCTAGGTTTACTTGGCGCAATAAAACTACTTTTGACGAGCCTTTAAAAAAATTTACAAATTAAAAAATCCAATAACCATAGAAACACTAGTCTTAGATTTTAAAAACACATTTTTATGTCCGTTATTCTAGTAAAGGAAAAGGGTTAAAAAACTTCGAAATCAAGGCATTTCCGAACGTTTTTCTAGTCGCGTTGATTGAGGTTTTGTTGAAAGTTTTTTTAAATTGCGTGGCATCTCTGCACTTTTAAGTCTTATTGCAAAATCATTTTGTTACTTAGGATAATTTAAATAAAGATTTTTAAATTGCTAGGAAATCCAAATTAATGCTGAGCTCTTTTAAAAACCGGGTTTCCCTCTCGAACCCCGAAGTTAAGCAGAATCGGGCGTGGCATGGGTGGGTGGGTGACCGCCATGCCCGAAACTCACGTATCCGGGTTAAGCTGATGGTGGGTACGAAACGTGTAAAGGTTAGTTTTTCCCCGACTCCTCGGCAGTGGGTTAGTGGAGGAACCTTTATACTGTACAGTTACATCCCTTTCGGGGGACATTTTCCTTGGTCCCTTGGGATTTTTCGAAAGGAGTAGGCTACGTGCCGGCCGCGTTTCCCCTCCTCCCTTCTGTTTATTCATCCCATCTTTCCCCCCCCCGTGGCTGGTTCTGACCCGCAGGGGCCCCCCCCACCCCCTTTGGGAAAGGGGATGAAAGGGGTTTTGGGGTCCCTTTAAAATGAACCAAAAAATTTATTAGCAAACGTTATAAAAAAACGTTTAAACAAAAAAAACCCCAACCAATTTTAAAAAAAAAATTTTTAAAAAGAAAAAACATTTGGGGCAAGAACCAAATTTTTTTAGAAAAAAAAACCCCAAAGGGGAAAATTTTTATACGGCATTAAAAAAATATGGGTTAAAATTCCCCCCACTTATTTAATTTTATTTTTTAATTAAAAGGGGTCCAAAAATTGTTTGGGTTTTCCAACACTTATTTCAAAATAAAAAAAGGGGGGCCCCCCCTTTAAAAAAAAAACCTTTTAAAAATTTAAAAGGGGGTTTTTAACTTTTTGGCCAAATTATTTTGGTTTTTAACCAGAAAAAATTTCCCTAGTAACTTTAACTTTAACCACAATTTTAGAGAATTAAAAATTGGCCCCCAGATTTTTCTTCCCCCCCCGGAAATTAATCTAAAACCCGGGGGCTTAAAAACCCCCCTAGTAAATTATTCAAAATTTTTTCACCCAAAAATTTTTTTTTTTTTTTCCCCATTTTTATTTTAAAAAAATTTTTTTTAAATTTTTTTTGTTATTTAAATCAAAAAAAAACTTTTTAACTCCCAACCCTTTTTTTTCTCAACTTCAACCCGGGGGTTGAAACGGGAAGGTTTTTTCACTGTCTTTTGTCACTATATGTATAGTGATTTATAAACCCAATGGGGATTTCCACTTTTTTACATTTGAAACGTTTTCCTTTTTAAACAATTTCCAAAAAAAGCCTAACCCCGTACACATCTAAAAATTTTGGGTTTTTTGGGGCCCGATTTTCTCGTAATGGGGTTAACATTTCGCCAGCGATACATCATACGTTTTTTTTGGTTTGGAATTAACCTGTGAAGTAGGAAAATGTTATCTCAGAATTTAGAGCTTTGTGGTCAGTGAGAACAGGGGAGTTCGTAAAGCTCTACAGATACTCTTAAGTCATCATCATTAAAATATTTTTCTTTACTGTTTTCCTCAAACATTTTTATGTTAAGTTCAGGAGGGCCAAATATTTTTTTTATTTATTATTTTCAATTGTTTTTTGTGTAGTTGCATAATTAATTATTATATTATAACAGATAATTTAAGACTAGCTTCCCGTGCTTTTTATAGAATGTATAGATATGCTAGCAGAATATACCAAATTTGATGCCTTGCGCACGCAATTTGATCCCCCCCAATCACATGAAGAACTTGTATCACAATGATAACGGGCAAACTTTCTAAATTTCTCATCCAAAGTACCTAATCTAGTTATCAAAATGTAATTCACATCATACACATTTCTTTAATTTTGTTTATTTTCATTCACATACATAAACTTTTGTTTTGCCTTAACTTTAATCATTTTATTTTGTTATTTATACACTTAGAAAACAATATAATCATTGAACACACCATTAATTCATCTCACAACTTTAAATATCACAGGCGGCACAATATGACCTAAAGGTTGAAGCGCCATAGTTTTTACGTCGTTTTGTCGTTTTTCGTCGATGGTATCCGCGCTTCACTTTTGGGCTTGGTCGCTTTAAATTTAGTGCCCCCACTGAAAATTCAGTTATGCGTCTGAGTGGGTAGACTCTAAATACGGATTTATTTATTTATTTATGTATTCATTTATTTCTTTTACAAACCAACGGTAAGCGAGCCTTGAAAACAAATAAACTACATTCAATATTACATAATAACAAAAACAAAACATTGATTAATTCCTATCGTCCATATAATCAATGACACCTACACTAGTCTATGCAAAGTAAATTATAATACATTTATATGCCACGTTGATTTTTGCGACGTGAGAACCCCCTTTTCTCCCCTAACCCGTGGCTGGTTCTGACAGCATGGGCCCCTCCTCCCCCGAGAACCCCCTAGGCTAGAGTGGTGCATAATGACCTAACGGTTGACGCGTCCTTAATCCAAATAAACCAAAAAAAGAGAGGAGTTTATTTCTCCCCGAAACAAGAGGTGAGCTCTGGCAACCTTCGTCGGGGACCTTGCCCCCTTCCTTTGACGACCACTTCAAAGACGATGACAATGACACAACAATGACCGCGACGGGAGAACCCCCCTATTCCTCCCCCTACCCGTTTCAAAGGTTTGACCAGCATGAGCCCCTCCTCCTCAAATCCCCTCGGCTAGAGTGGTGCATTATGAAATAACGGTTGACGCGTCCTTAATCCAAACAAACAAAAAAAAACGTGCTGAGGAGAACGAAGCCGTTACACTAGCTCTTGTTCCATCTGATCTAACCAGCGGTTTACATGTGTTTCAGGGCAAAGAGTTCTACAATTCTCCCCCTGACTTCGCCCAAGGTTGCTGAACATCGGTGTTCTAGTGGAACCGGCTAAGCGACCGCGGCTTAACCGCTGCTTATAAAAGTAATTACGCAAACATTAGCCAGCAATCATGGAAGTACTCCATGAAACAACAAGCGGGCTGTGGGAGTCGTCGGGAAACCTTATCCATCTCCTTGACGACCTCCCGACGGGGTTTTGTGGAGAACAAAGCCGTTACACTAGCTCTTGAACCCTCTATCTGCTTTAACCAGCGTTATACGTGTGTTTTTGGCAGAGCGATGATCGATGATAAAGACGATAACGAACACAACGTGAGAACCCTTCCCCTCTTCCGCCCCCTATAACCGTGGATGGTTCTGAAAATTTTGGGATTTTCTTACCCATATCTCCTAGACTAGAGGGTTTTGACGCGCCCTAATACAAATAAAACTTTAATGTTGGAAAACTTCAGCTTGTATGTAGTGGAGAATGTGACTCCCAAAACTAGAGGCGAAATCTGGCATTTGTTGTCGCGAAATTTACGCTGCCCATGACGACCTCTCCAAAGGCGACGACATGACAACTAAAACAAACAACAAAGACGAGGATAACGGCTACAAACGTTTTTAATATCTCATGCAAAGTTATTTATTTAACAAAATTTTATTCACATCATACACATTTCTTTAATTTATTATTTCCATTGAAATAAATCATCTTTATTTTGCTTTTACTATCATCACCATGATTCTATTTTGTTATATTAAATACATTCAGAAAACAATATAATCAACAAACGCACCATTGCCTTATTTCATTGACATTAACATCACAGGTGGTGCAATATGACCTAACCGGTTTTAGCGCCCTAGTTTCTCTCGTCGTCGTCTGATATCGTTTGATGTGAAAACACCCCTTTCCTTCCTCTAACCGTGGCTTGTTTAGACAAGCATAGGCCCTTCCTCCCCATGTCCCCTAGGCAATATAGAGTGGTGCATTATGACCCAAACGATTTTACCCCGCCCCTTAGTCCAAGTAAAGGAAACATTTTTATGTTCAAACATAAATTTATTTCAAATTATTATCAGAAAGAAATTCATTTTATAAGTTTTCCCGAATGTATTACTTTAAATAATAAATAAATTGTATTTAGAGTCTACCCACTCATTTATATAACTGATTTTCAGTGGGGGACAGTAAATCAAAGCGACCAAGCCAACCCTGTAGGCCCCGACAGCATTGCTCTGCTAATCGTAAAAGGCGATTCAAGAGAAAAAGTCCACTTAGCAAACATCAGCTAGAAAGAGCGGAGAAACTTACTCCCAGAAACTAGAGGCGAGCTCTGGCAATCGTCGTCAGGGTCCTTATCCCCTTCCCTTGACGACCCCCCCCGGCGACGATGACAAAGACAATGACACCACGAACGATGACAAAGACGATGACAACCGCGACGTGAGAATCCCCCTTCCTCCCCTTACCCGTGGCTGGTTCTGACCAGCATGGCTAGAGTGGTGCATAATGACCTAACGGTTGACGCGTCCTTAATCCAAATAAACCGAAAACGAAAAATAATCGACGAGTGAGCGATAACCAACCAAAGATCGATATTTTTAAATGGGAAAAAGTTGTAATCAGATCCCGCGGATCAACGCCAGAATCAACAAGGCCGATTCAGAACAAAATGTGAATTTATCATGTGCTTCGTTGCTAGGATGGCTCCAAAGTCACCGTTTTACAAACTCCTAAGACAAAGAACTGATGGGACTTAAGTCCAAATCAGAAGATAAAAAACTTCTGACTTTGGCGGGAATCGAACCCTGGACCTTCTGCGTTGGAAGCAGATACGCTAACAACAAGACCAACGAGCCACACAAGAGTTAAAATTAATGGACAAATGGGAGAATTACATAAAATCAAATGTGTTGCAATATAACCTACACGGTTGACGCACCATAGTTTCGCAAGATGTACTGTTGTACGCCTACCCAGCAAACACAAATGTGAGTGTACCGGCCGGTGCCCGCTCGGGCTGCTCGTACGGGCCCTGGCCGGGCTGCCCGTACGGGACCGCCTAGGAGTGTCCCCTCGGCCGTGACGGGGGACCGCACGGGCTACCAGTAGCGCCCCGGCCATAGCCCGTGCGTGCACCGTTGTTATAAACCGCTTGATGCCCCGGCCGGTGCCCGGCCGTTAACCGTACACTCTCACCCTGTCCACGCCCGCACGGTCCCCGGCCGATCCCCCTGCCTATGCCCGTCCATTGACAATATCTAACGTAGCATCCCGAGCGCGATCTGTGAGCTAAATGTAAAACCTAAATTAAAAAGTTTGATGATAAAATAACAGGATTATATCGCTATATTGTTCAAGCTGTGACATCAGCCCATTGCCTGTAGGTGGATATTCAAAAACATTTAAATTACAAGTTGTTATAAAATTTCAAGTGTAAGGTCTCGAACTCGATCAGCAGCGCGCCCCTCCATCTGTAAGCCAAGCCGTTAACCATTTGGCCACGGAAGAACTTGATGCTTGGAGGGAATAACCACCTATAGATACAACAGCAAATCGACTTGACTGAATTTTAGTAACTAGGAAGCTTCGCAAACACTTTTTCAGGCGCGTTGTTGGATGAGCGTAATTGTTTAAAAAACGTAAAAAGCATAAAATTGCGATTTTCATAAGAAAAAAATTATTCAATTACACTAAAATTTCACGCGAATATATTAATTCATAAAATTAAGGTTCTGAAAAAAATTATTACAAACGGAAGCATGTCGATGTTTATAAGTCGAAGAAAATTTAAAAAATAAAAAATTCGTAAAATTTCATTATCAACCCGCCTTAATCCAAATAAAAAACCAAAAAAAAAAAGAGAGGAGTATATTTCTCCCCGAAACAAGAGGTGAGCTCTGGCAACCTTCGTCGGGGACCTTGCCCCCTTCCCTTGACGACCTCTTCAAAGACGATGACAATGACACAACAATGACCGCGACGGGAGAACCCCCCTATTCCTCCCCCTACCCGTTTCTAGTTTTGACCAGCATGAGCCCCTCCTCCTCAAATCCCCTCGGCTAGAGTGGTGCATTATGAAATAACGGTTGACGCGTCCTGTAATCCAAACAAACAAAAAAAAACGTGCTGAGGAGAACGAAGCCGTTACACTAGCTCTTGTTCCATCTGATCTGACCAGCGGTTTACATGTGTTTCAGGACAGAGAGTTCTACAATTATCCCCCTGACTTAGCCCGAGGTTGCTGAACATCGGTGTTCGAGTGGAACCGGCTAAGCGACCGCGGCTTAACCGCTGCTTATAAAAGTAATTTCGCAAACATTAGCCAGCAATCATGGAAGTACTCCATGAAACAACAGGCGGGCTGTGGGAGTCGTCGTCGGGAAACCTTATCCATCTCCTTGACGACCTCCCGACGACGTTTGTGGAGAACGAAGCCGTTACACTAGCTCTTGAACCCTCTATCTGCTTTAACCAGCGTTATACGTGTGTTTTATGGCAGAGCGATGATCGATGATAAAGACGATAACGAACACGACGTGAGAACCCTTCCCCTCTTCCGCTCCCTATAACCGTGGATGGTTCTGAAAATTTTGGGATTTTCTTACCCATATCTCCTAGACTAGACGGTTGACGCGCCCTTAATCCAAATAAAACTTTAAATGTCTGGAAAACTTCAGCTTGTATGTAGTGGAGTATGTGACTCCCCAAAACTAGAGGCGAAATCTGGCATTTGTTGTCGCGAAATTTACGCCTGCCCTTGACGACCTCTCCTAAGGCGACGAACATGACAACTAAAACAAACAACAAAGACGAGGATAACGGCTACAAACGTTCTTAATATCTCATGCAAAGTAATTTATTTAACAAACTTTTATTCACATCATACACATTTCTTTAATTTATTATTTCCATTGAAATAAATCATCTTTATTTTGTTTTTAGTATCATCACCATAATTCTATTTTGTTATATTAAATACATTCAGAAAAAAAACAAACGCACCATTACCTTATTTCATTGACATTAACATCGCAGGCGGTGCAATATGACCTAACCGGTTTTAGCGCCCTAGTTTCTCTCGTCGTCGTCTGATATCGTTTGATGTGAAAACACCCCTTTCCTTCCTCTAACCGTGGCTTGTTTAGACAAGCATAGGCCCTTCCTCCCCATGTCCCCTAGGCAATATAGAGTGGTGCATTATGACCAAACGATTTACGCGCCCTTAGTCCAAGTAAAGGAAACATTTTTATGTTCAAACATAAATTTATTTCAAATTATTATCAGAAAGAAATTCATTTTATAAGTTTTCCCGAATGTATTACTTTAAATAATAAATAAATTGTATTTAGAGTCTACCCACTCATTTATATAACTGATTTTCAGTGGGGGAAGAAAAATCAAAGCGCCCAAAGCCAACCTGAGGCCCCGACAGATGGCTCTGCTAATCGAAAAAGGCGATTCAAGAAAAAAGCCCCTTTAGAAAACATCAGCTGAAAGAGGGGGAGAATCTTACCCCCAAAACTAGGGGGCGAGTTGGCAATCGTCGTCAGGTCCTTACCCCTTTCCCCTTGAGACTCCCCGGCGACTTACAAAACTGACACCACGAACGTGACAAAGACGATGACAACCGCGACGTGAGAACCCCCTTCCCCCCCCCTACCCGTGGCTGGTTCGACCAGCAGGCTAGAGGGGTGCATAAGATAAGGGTTACGCGTCCTTTAAACCAAAATAAACCGAAAACCAAAAAATAACGACGATGAGCGAAAACCCAAACCAAAAGATCAAATTTTTTAAGGGGAAAACGTTGTAATCAATCCCGCGGAAAACCCCAAAATCAACAAGGCCGATTCAAACAACGTGAATTTATATGTGCTTCTTGCTAGGATGGCCCAAAGTCACCGTTTACAAACTCCAAGAACGAACGATGGAAATTAAGCCAAATCAGAAAATAAAAAAACTTCTGATTTTGGGGGGAATCGCACCCTGGACCCTTTTGCTTGGGCAGTACGCTAACAAAAAGACCACCGGCCCCACAAGAGTTAAAATTAATGGAAAAGGGGGAATTTCATAAAATCAAATGTGTTGCAATTTTAACCCTTTCACGGTTTTGCACCATAGTTTTCGCAAGATGTTCTGTAGTACGCCTACCCAGCAAACAAAATGTGAATGTACCGGCCGGTCCCCCCTGGGTGCTCGTACGGGCCCTGGCCGGGGTGCCCTCGGGACCGCCAGGGGTGTCCCCTCGGCCGTGCGGGGGCCGCACGGGCTACCAGTAGCGCCCCGGCCATAGCCCTGCGTTCACCCTTGTTTTTTAAACCGCTTGATGCCCCGGGGCCGGGGCCCGGCCGTTAACCTAACTCTCACCCCGTCCACGCCCGCCGGTCCCCGGCCGATCCCCTGCCTATGCCCTCCTTTAAATATCTAACGTAGCATCCGTAGCGCGATCTGTGAGCTAAATGTAAAACCTAAATTAAAAAGTTTGATTTATAAAATAACGGATTATATCGCTATATTTTCAAGCTGTGAATCAGGATTTCCTGTAGGTGGATTTCCCCACATTTAAATTACAAGTTGTTTAAATTTTAAGTGTAAGGCTCGAACTCGACAGCAGGGGGCCTCTCCATCTGTAAACCCCGCCGTTAACCATTTTGGGCCCCGGAAACTTGATCTTGGGGGGAATAACCCCCTAAGAACAAAACAAAAACGACTTGACTGAATTTTATAACTAGAAGCTTCGAAACACTTTTTCAGGCGCGTTGTTGGATGAGCGTAATATTTTAAAAACGAAAAAAGCGTAAAATTGTGATTTTCATAAGAAAAAAATTTATTTAATTACCTAAAATTTCACGCGAATATATTAATTCTAAAAATTTAAGGGTTTTAAAAAATTATACAAACGGAAGCATGTCGATTTATAATCGAAGTAAAAAAATAAAAAAAAAATTTTTTTTAAAAAAGTTCGTTAATTTCCCAAAATTTTAAA
>JAMZAV010008122.1:0-28382 GCA_024449915.1 Sweltsa coloradensis | reverse complement strand
GCCTCATAACAAAAGGGTGTTCCAGGCCTACACTGAACACAGCTTCCAAGGGCCTGGGCTAAACTAGCTACCAGCCAACCAAATTTTTCCCCTCTCAGTGTTCCAGCCTACACTTGCTGTAAACAACTTTCAACTCTTAGCAGCAGAATGTGTGAGACTGGAGCAAATGATTTGTAGGTTATGTCAGGAAGTTCAAGACCTAAGAAAAAGGTTAAACACCAATACACAAGTCCAAACCACCGCCATGTCAACGCAAACGTCGACACCCACAAATTCGTTTTCGTGGGCGCCTATTCCCACCACAAATTCTACAGGACAAAATGAATATCTCTCTGGGCCCAGGCCAAGGACAAGGACAGAGACTCAAAATGGTGATACATATAGGCCTAGCTCAAAACAACACCCTATGCCTTCAATAAATTCATACGATAGAACCTACATGGGGGCACAAGGACAAGGATCGGATAGGCCTAAAACAAGACATCAGCTCGGTCTACCGGTACCGATAAACCACAAAATTGTGATAATGGCTGATAGCCATGGGCGATTTCTGTCAACATTAATAAAAAACAAACTAAGTAGGCCTATGGCAAATGACCAATATGTGATAGAGTCCACAATCAAACCAGGAGCAGGTGCCAAACAAGTCACGGAAGGCTTAGAAAGTGAAATCAACAGACTTACAGTAAAAGACACTAATTTTACTAGCGGGTACAAATGACATTAGTAACAACACCACAAATAACATCAGGGATGCTCTAAGCCCACTTTGCAAACATCAGTATCAAAATAAACCAAATATAATCGTAATTGAACTTCTGCCTCGCTTCGACTGCACGGCTAACATGAACATTTTGATTACTGAGACAAACAACCGTATCAACAAACAACTAAAAAATACACTTGGGGTCACAGTTCTATCTGTAGTGTCATTCTCGAGAGAACACTTCACTACACAGGGGCTACACCTCAACTTGAAAGGGAAAGAGCATCTTGCACAACTGATAACAGATGAAATTTGCAAAACAGCACCAAGTAACGTCTCCTGCACTGACAAGGACAAGCCTGAATTCACAAAAGACCTGGCCACTATTGAGATCCTGGATCTACCAATCGAGGAGGAGGACCAAACATTGTGCCTCAAGGCAATCCAACTCTCCAAAGAAGACCCAACAAAACCTCATCCATTTAAGTTTCTCAAAAGAGTTTCTGGATTCTGGTCCATTAGCGGATCAGAAACCATGTCCTCTTCCGAAGAACTGAACTTTCTTCGATCAATTTTTTTGTTTTTTGTGCCAATATTTGTTTGAGCACGTTGAAGAACAACAGTGGGAATCAACGAATCCACTGTTGTTGTTGTTGTTGTTGTTGTTGATATTTTTTTAAAAGCACTAGTAGTAGTGCTGGAAGATGTTGCTACTGGTGCGCTCTGCTTACGTGCAATAACACAACCCTCCACTGAAGGGGATCGTGCTGGTTGCATCTGCGGCGTTGATGTAACAGCATTTTGCTTTTCTGAAGGTGAGCAGTGTTTATTAGGAATCACATTCGGCATTGAATTTCTTGAATTTTTTAAAAATTCAAGGACTTCACCGAGTTGACAAGTCAAGGTTTCAATTTGTTTCGCCTGTTGTTGCACAGTTTTAGACAACTGTTGTACCGTCTCCTGCAAAGCGTGGTTTTGTGCCAGAAGTTCTGCCTCTCTACTGCTGGAGGACGAACTCTGTACTACCGAAGCAAATGAAACGGAAGAGGTAACTGGCTGTGCCGAACCAATGCGCCGTCGAGCCTCAAGAGGGGAAATTTTTTCCGTGATTGATAACTCCAGGATTGCTTGTTCTTTTAACCACATTGGGCATGTGCGTAATCGAGCAGAATGTGGGCCCTTGCAATTTACACAGCACGGCTTCTCCTGACAAGGAGGGGAGTGAGCCGGCAAACTACAATTTGGACACATCTCTTCTGATGTGCATCTGGCCTGTGTGTGGCCGAGGCGTTGACACTTGAAACAACGGAGTGGGTTTGGTATATATGGACGGACTTTTAGACGGTAGAAAGCAATTTTGACATCGGTAGGTAGCTGAGGTAGGGCAAATGATAGTATCAGTGCAGGAGTCGGAGCAAGTGATCCGTTTTTCCCTACTCTGAATCCTGGTCACTTCAACAACTTTGTGATTGGCGAGGTATTCCTTTATTTCCTGTTCCGAACAATTCAATAAGTCAAAACACGATACCACTCCCTTACATACGTTAAGAGAGTGATGTCCATCAACTGAAACTGGCAGAGAGCAGAGTGTTTTCACTTCCAGTAATATTTTCGATTGTTTCTCGGTTGCGCAATGGATCAACAAGGATCCATCACGCAACTTTTTTACAGAGGGCAAAGCCCCCAACATGTCTTCTAGAGTCTTTTCAATAAACAAGGGATTCACTTTAGAAAATGTTCTCCCTGATGGTTTGACAACAAGGTACAGGGGAGTGACAAACATACTATGGTTGTCTTCCACCTGCACTTCCTCACTGCGTGTACACTCGGGTACCTTAGTGCTCACTGGGTGTACAGTCGGGAACCTTAGTACTCACTGCGTGTACAGTCGGGTACCTTAGTACAAACAGCGTGTACAGTCGGGTACCTTAGTACTCACTGCGTGTACAGTCGGGACCTTAGTACTAACTGCGTGTACAGTCGGGTACCTTAGTACTCACTGCGTGTACAGTCGGGAACCTTAGTACTAACTGCGTGTACAGTCGGGAACCTTAGTACTAACTGCGTGTACACTCGGGTACCTTAGTGCTCACTGGATGTACAGTCGGGTACCTTAGTACTCACTGCGTGTGGTTCGATTGGATATTGATTGGATATTGCTTTACGTCTCATATTTATGCAACTTGGCTAATCGAGACGAAGGGAGGGACGTAAGGGATGACGCGGGGGGACAAGGGGTGGTCAGGCCTGTGCTGGTCAGAACCAGCCACAAGCATATGGGGAGGGCAGGGGTTCCCCCACGTCGTGGTCGTCTCTGTCTGTGTCATCATCCGTCCGTGTTGTCTTTGTCGTCGCCGTCGGGGAGGTAGTCAAAGGGAAGGGGTTCCCCGACGACGACCCAGAGCTCGCCATTAGTTTCAGGGAGTGAAACTCCCCTATTCACGGGCCAAACCGCGAGAAGGTGTCGAGTTGGAATTTGAGAATAGGATTACAATACAATGTAAGTTGGCTATTTTAAGTTAATAAACCTTTTTAAAAATGCATATTTTTCTTAATTTTCCTTAATTAAATTCGGCTTCACAGCCAAGACCCCTCCAATGAAGCACGTTTACCCTAGTCTTAGTCCAATCTGAGGATTGGTGGTGGCAGCGACCTTAAAAAACAACCACATGACAGTAATAACAAGTTCAATTTTAATTCCAGACTTCTGAAGGTGAGCTTGGCGAAAAGATCGGCAAACTTCAAGCACCAAGCATCACTGCGTACATAGATGAGGACGTGTTGAGCGAAGTTGTTCTTGTGGCAGAGGGCTAAATAGTCTGCCACAAAACGGCTCCCACCGCTGAAGAGGCCATATCATTATTATTGGCCTCTTACTACGTATTTGATAGATCTTAACCATCGTTTTACGATGGGTTCCTGTCTTTCCTCATGAGGGAACTGTTGCAAGTCAACGAGAACCCTAGCTACAGTGGCTCAATTGCTTACAACAAGTTTTGTAAACATTACAAAAGCCTCCAACAGCAACAGTAGGTACCTATCTGTTTAACAATGCTAAATGCACAAATTGTAGTATTTCAATATAAGATATAATTTCATATATTTTTTTTCCACCACATCCCACCATATACCATTTATATTTTTGTATTTTGATACCATTTAGATGAATGCTTTTGATATGTTATTTAAGCTATTGCACTGTAAAATAACCTACTATAGTTAATAGTTATTAGGCTAACAAGTGAGCTAACAACAGATGTTTACTACCAATCAAATACGAATCGAATTGTGATAAAGCGATCAAACATTCAAATATTTCGAGTTCGAATAATAGAACAATTATTATCATTTAGACTATATCGTCATTTAATAAATTGACGCTTATTGAGATTTCAAATCTAATTTAAGATGGAAGTGTTGTAACAAGGATTCAAATAGTTCGGAATTTAAATACATATACCGCAAAAACGTTCCGATTCGTTACGTTTTCCAGCTGGTTACGTCCAAAAATCTACAACCCAAAGATATATCCATAAGTGTTATGTTAAAATTACCCGCGCAAAACGTTCCCCTACAATATGTTTTCCCGCCAAAAAACGCGATAATAACTGCCGATTAAATGTATTGCTTGCCCGTGAGATACGCTTCCACCAATTTCTGGCAAGCGAGATAGTTCCCGATCCACATAAGAAGCGACGTTTCAAAATATCACTTTCGTACCAGCCTTGCAATGTGCAAACGCGATAGTTTTCCCGCACGTAGCTACCTGCCTTCAGAGGTACGATTGCGTACGGCGTGTTCCGTCTCTCTCACTTACGCGAGCATGTCGGTCGCCAGTCGGCTCGGAACTAGGAAGACCAAAGATGTTGGATTTGATTGGATATTGCTTTACGTCTCATATTTATGCATCATGGCTAATCGAGACGGAGGGACGTAAGGGATGACGCGGGGGAACAAGGGGTGGACAAAGCTTGTGCTGGTCAGGACCAGCCACAAGCGTATGGGGAGGGCAGGGGTTCTTCCACGTCGTGGTCGTCTCCGTCTGTGTTGTCATTGTAGTCGCCATCGGGGAAGTAGTCAAAGGGAAGGGGAAAGTTCCATTGTAGGTCTAGATGACGCATGAGCGCTGCTGTACCTATTGGTAATTTTTCGGCGCCCGGCGGCCATTATGGGGGCAACGGTCAGCTGCACCGCCATCTGGATGTCTGTAAAGGTACTACTTTTACATTCATCCAGACGGCGGTACAGCTGACCACGGTCCACTCAGCAACGTAAGGTATCTAGGTAACCTATGCCCCCACAATGGCCGCCGTTCCCGTGTTGAATTAGCAATAAGTTTCCGTAAACTGCCGCTATACGCGTTTCTAAACAAAGATAGATGGCAGCACTAAAACGCAACATGTCGGACCGATCGGTTTTTGGATTGGATATTGTTTAACGTCTCATATTTATGCAACTTGGCTAATCGAGACGGTGATAGAGGCGAGCTGCTTACGGCGGGCGCTGTATATTCAGTTAGGTTCAACTCGATTTTTTTTACATTTCTGATCATTTGCGAAAATATTGTTGATTATCTTATATCGTCCGCGTATTTTATTAGTAAAATTCGTAAGTTTTGGGGATCGGCTTTATTAAAAACGGGAATTTAATGGCGTTTTAAATTACAACAAATAATTGAGATTATTTTATGATATTAGCTCGAAGAAACAAACCACACTGTTAAACTATGAAATTCAGAAACAACTGTATCAAGTAATGTTGAATGATAAAGATCGATAATATTTTGCCAAGATAATGTTGCGCACCAATACTAATAATTTCAATAATTTACTTTATATCTAAAAATCAAAAGAGCTTGCACGTTTTCTAAATCGTTTTACAATGTAAAAGCAATCGGAGTAGGCCTATTTATATTTATCTACTATACACTTAGGTCTACTTTTTTTTTTAATATCATTTTATTTAAAGTAGGCCTATTGAATAGCTGATGACCAGGCGCGTCGGAACGTTTTGAAAGTTGGGGGGGGCAAATCCATTAGTAGATTTTGTAGGGTATAGATGGGGGGTGTGGGGCGAAGCCCCAGCCGACGGAGGCCCTTTTCGCCAAAGGCGAAAAAATTTCACTATTCTACAGTTATTTCGTCATGTTTTAACTGCACTCGGACTTTGTAAACAATGTTTTACATCAACTATCTGCGATCTAAAAACTCAAAAAATTAACGTGAAGTGGCCCATTTTAATAAATTACAATTACAACATAATATTTATAATGACGAAGCATACAGGCAAACATATTTTTGTTTTACCCTCTTCTTAAAAAAAAAACTTACTGAAGGCTGTTTAGTACGTTTCATATTTAAAATTACGATATTAATTTAATCTTTAACACGTTACTTTACTTTACACTTCACACTACACTACTTTCACTCTAAATAAGAGGAATAATATTCCCACTTGCCACTTATTTATAATCAAAGTCACTACGCCACTCCAAAGATGACAGAACGCATAACGAAGCGACACGAGCGAACCAAATCCCAACTCTAGCAAATCATTCAAAGGGATGTTTGGATTAGACGTGAGTCTTACGTCACGTGTCCACTCTCTCTGAAGGGAGTGACCGGCACACCATACAAGACGGGTGGCTGGTTATAAAGATAGTCGGATAGACGGTTCAGGCATAGGGTACGTCAGCCAACCTAACATTCCTGCTATTGTTGGGTTGTTTCTTCCTGGAAAAGAATTGACAGGATCATCCGACGTTGCTTTCCCAAAAAGTAGAGTAGAAATCTTGATTTTTAAACTCTAAAAACTGCCCCCCTATGCCCCCATGGCATGAAAGTTGGGGGGGGGGCAATGCCCCCCTTGCCCCCCCCCTGTTCCGACGCCACTGCTGATGACCTATTTTTATTATTGTTTTGTATGTCAATAATGGCATGACGCGTCATTCTGCAGACAGCTTTAAAATCTTGTAGGTCATATCATTATACTTATTCTATTGTAATAATTTAAATCGTATTTATTATGATATTATGTATAATATTATGTAATAAATGAACAATGGCGGTAAACTGTGTATGTAGGCCTACATTAATTATATAAGGTAGAAAAGGAGTTGGGACTTGTGCATAAGCCCTAATACAATTATTATTATTTTTGTTATTGTTTTGTTATTATTATTATGACTTTATTTATATTAAATTATCATAATAAAACTAAAGAAGAATATCTCAATTAAAAGTGACATAAGAAACGAGCGATGTAACTGTATGTGTGTGTTTACTGTGAGTTGTGAACATTCTTGACGGTTTGAATTTGATTTAGTATTTATCGTACCCTGTTAGCCTATATTTAGTACATAGCCTATAAATACCAATGATTTATTATGATATTACAATTAGATAATTGTAATATGGATACAAATGCCATCCTCGGTGTCTCATGGGTGCATGGGGCGCAGGTCTGAATATAGTAATATTATTCTGGTGGACATGGTCTCGAATCCCGCATATTGGAGAGCGATTTTATCATTTTGGTGCACCCCCATGCTTTTGATTATCATCAATTTACAACATTTTGGGAGAGCAACGACAATGTACCTGTGGTTGTACATATTCATAAGTGGACAAACACGGAATGACATGTGTTCTTCAGGTAAGCACATAGCGCGCTTCTTTCACTATCACTGATCGGACAGTTGCATTTTTCGCCACCAGGTAGCAACCCCTTTGCTTGGAAACGCGTATGGAGTGCGGGCTATATTTACATGTGTTATAAGTGTTAACTTCATTTTTTGAAAGGTGTCCTCTTTTTTGTTCGGGCACATATTGTAACCCTAACGTAAGCTCAACTTGTAACTTCCAGGGTGTTGGGATGTTGACGTGTCATTATTAAGACCCCGTTTTTATTACTCGCTTCGAACGCTGGTTAAAACGGCGAGCGTAACCAACTTGTGTTTTCACTGCCAACCGTGGACCTGCGTAATTGCTTAGTTGTTAACCATAGTAACAGAAGCGCTGCAAGATATACGCCTTCTTGACGATAATGTAACAATATAGAAGGCATCGGATAGTGGGCGTGACCTTGTTGGGTAGACGCGTTTAATGTATTTCATAACATAACCTATAAATTCGTCTCTTGACTGTTGAAGATGGTTCTTCATCAATTGCTCGGTGTACTCGTAACACTAATAGGCGAATGGTATGCAGGAAGAATACGTTTTTTGGATGAATTACGGTCAATGAGAAGAAGAAGGATGCAAATTTTAAAACAGATTTTGAATTTGCAAGGGGCTATGCGTAGGCCTAGAAGAAAACAACGACGCTGATGGAAATTCATTTATCATCAATTGTTTTGGGAAAAAGACGTTCCTAGGTGGCCCAACGACAAGTTACAGGCGAATTTCAGACTGTCAAGCAAATGAGGAAGTCTATTTTCGTTGAAAAAAGACTAGCAGTAGCTTTGTTTTTTTCAAAGGGACAGCATTTGGAATCAGAAAAAGTACTGTCTGTTACATCGTAGATTAGGTTTGTGATGCAGTTTGCGAAGTGTTCCAAGATATAATCAAGTTTCCATCCACTGAAGCCGAGCAAGTGGAAATTGTCCAATGGTGTTTTAAAATATTGGCAATTTCCAGACACTTGAAGTGCAATCAATGGTTCTCATATCCCAATACTAACACCTCAAGAGTATGGAGAATTGATTGATTGATTGGATATTGCTAAACGTCTCATATTTATGCAACTTGGCTAATCGAGACGAAGGGAGGGACGTAAGGGGTGACGCGGGGGGACAAAGGGTGGACAAGCCTGTGCTGGTCAGAACCAGCCACAAGCTATGGGGAGGGCAGGGGTTCCCCCACGTCGTGGTCGAACAACGAAAAGAAACCCATATCAGCCAGATAACCGAATACCAATCAGATGCCTAACCATCACTATTGCCGGACAAAAAGTACCAGACAAAGTTTACCTCTACCATAACTCCATCCCCGTGGAACCATACGTGTTCCCGGTCGTATACTGTGGTAACTGTTAAAGAAAGTTAAAGAAACCTAGGTAATTTAGTGCCATCGTTTCCCTAGCTGGGCAAGCTTCAGACATCGATGTCACAGATGTGTTGCTACCTCTTCAACCCACGCAGAGTATGATGCAATGTACGAATGGAGCACTGAGTTTGTGTGGTTGCGAGATTTCCTAAATGAGTTTAGACAGGGCAAGTTCAAAGATAAACCATGTACAATCTTTGCAGATAATACGGGTGCTATTTGCAAAGCAAATTCAAATGCTATCTCTGACCGAAGCAAACACATTAATGTTAATTACCATTACAATAGCGAATTGATGAGGAATGGGGAGGTTATTTTAAAGTATGTGAGAAGCAATAAGAATATCGCTTATCTCCTTACAAAACCCCTTTCTGGATCAAAAACAAAGGAGTTTGCTCAAAAGTTGGGAATTGTTTAGAAATTTTAGTTTTGTATTTGCAATTAATGCCATTACTCATTGGATGAGCGTAGCGAGCGACGCGAGTGAAGCGAAGACTTCAATTTCACTGACCCCCCAAAAAATTTAGCTCGGGTGTTTTTTTGTTGTTTTTCTTTGTTTTTTTTGTCTTTTTGTTCGCACGATTCCGGGCAAACGGCATAAGCGATCTTGATGAAAATTGGAGGGGCCCTTTCTAAATCTCTGCACTTAGATGTGCTACGTTTTTGGGTACAATCGAAGAAATATTTTTCATGAATATCGTACTTTTACGATTTTTTTTTCGATTTTTAGTGCGATATTTTCGTGACCTTTGGTCCGATTCTGACCAAACGGGTAGGGCTACAACGTTCATATTTCACATGGACATTAAGGTTATGGTGATGTAGTACCTTTTGAAAGAAACAAATCAAAAAGTTAGCCAGAATCCATAGAAATAAAGGTTTTAATATAATTTTTTTCGATTTTTAGTGCGATATTTTCGTCACATTTGGCCGATTCTGACCAAACGGGTGGTGCTAAAACGTTCAGATTTCACATGGACATTAAGTTATGGTGATGTAGTACCTTTTGAATGAAAAGTTGAAAAAGTTAGCCAGAATCCATAGAAATAAAGCTTTTAATATAAGTTTTTTACGGTAAATAATATCAATTGACAAGAAACAATAGAAACTTGACAGCAATCACCAAACAATGCGGAAGCAAACAAAACAAAGCACTTGCAAAAGTAAAGATATCCCACACAAACTAAAACTTTTAAAGCTCATCCATCAACGCGGCGGGACTTTAGCGTTTTCCTAGTAAGAAGTAATATCACAGAACTATAGTATGTCTGATGAACAGAATGTCATAGTATAATGTCATAAGTGGTTTTATGTCATATGTAATGTCATTGTCATGTCGTGAATAGCAGTAGTAAGTCATACTTAGTAGAATAACAAAAGTAGTAGTAGGATGCCATGGTAATAGAACCTATGTAATGAAAAAATCCTATAGTTTAATTTCACTGGATTATTTTCTTGTGGTAGTACAATCATGTTAGTGTCAGGATTTGTGTTATGTTTGATTGCGCTTCATCTTACATTTTTGAGGAGAGGTGTTAGGGCGCCAAAGATTCAAAAGTAAACATTCATGTTTCAATGTAGGCCACCCTGTCATGATGCGTTCTTGTAAATGTACGATACTGCGCTCTAGTGAGACAATAATAAAGTTAGTTCGTTGTCCAGCAGTGAACAGACAAGGTTGTTTTTTAATCACGGATCCCTCACAATTCTTCCTTCACCACAACAATTATCTCTGCAGACTAGTAAATACTAATAAAGACATAATGAACCGTCCCACAGTTATGTACGGTTCAAGGAACAATCAAACAAGCACTAGTTGAAATAAAAAGTAAATTCAAATTCTATCTCTCACATGTATACATTAAACGAGTCCAAGCCACTGCATTAGTTAGTTAGTTACTTATTACGGTTTAAGGGGAATCAACCGGCCTGAAAAACAGTCATACGCCTAATTGCGATCATCTGTCGATAAGCTATGTGAAAGGGGTCATGCTAGAAGATCCCCCATTTCTCCGAGCCGGCTGACTAGAAAGGAGCGTCTACGAGGTCCGAGCTAATCATCGCTCCGAGGCGTTGATGAAGCAAGGTCACGTTGCCCCCCGTCCGCGGGCGGCTTTACGTGTTACCGATCTGAGCTTTTTTGAGGGGTCCTTACCGAAATGCGCTGTAAAGAGCGTTCGGCTCGTACGATTGGAGCAGGAAGGAGTTTAGTTTAAATCTCTTTTTGGTTTTTGCTTCTACAGAAAGAGTTCAAATTGAGATGAGATAATATATTACTAGTAAATCAGTGTACTTTATACGATATTAAAAAATAGTATACAAATAAGGAATAAGACCGATCATATACTTCCTCAATGTTAGGTTGAGTAGTCAGATCAGCCGCCTGCTTGACAAGTATTTTTTTAATTTTTTTTTATCCAATTTGGTAGACCGGGGAAATTAAAGAATAGGTTCCTTCCCTGCGAATGGGGACGCGAGAGCTGCCCTTTCACTTTGCTTTTATTTCCGTATTGGAGTAGCCTATCGAAAAAAAAGTAACCTCTATACATATTGGAGCAGGATATCCATAATGACTAAAAAACTTTTTATATTAAAATTTTATGTGACCAATCAGGCTCTTATTATTTGTTGTTGTTAAATCAGTATTATGCACATAGATACTTGCATAACCCCCTCATATCAATCTTCGAGGCTTGTTCAAAATTACGCACAATTTAAATTTTTAATATTTCCTGTGATTGTGATATAACTATTAGATTGTATAGAGTTCACACCTTATATTGGACTAAATTGTTTTTTGTTTTCGACGCAATAGGCCTACTACATTGCTACACACTGTTAATTTTTGCAACACATTGCGCCTGCCACTATTAATGAGCAGGTACAAAATAATACAAAACATTCTAATATACAACTTTCAAAGCCTTGCTTGCAAGTTTTGCCAGGAACTCCTTCCTTTGCACATTCATTTCATATAACTTATATCTAAGTCGTAGCATTTAGCGGCGGGCCCATAATCAGCGTGGGACCAGCTTGGGTGGTCGCTGCCTTCCTATGTTTTTATGTCGAAAGGTATTTACCAGGGGCAACGCTTCCCCAAGATACATCTCCTCCTCCTCCCTCCACCAACTAACGTGTGAAACTGTATTTTACTCTGGAAATGCAAACGCAAGGGCCCCAAGTGTAATTAATAAATTTTTTTTTCTTATATATTTTTAGTCAATTAATTGGTTCATTTTAATTATTTCCTTATTTCACGAAAACGCAAAATTTTGGTTCGTCTTTGTCCACTCCTTTGTTCTCTCAGACTTGGTGACTTGAGTTTTATTGCTGGCACCAAAACTTAGGTCAGGCCCTTTGCAATCAGTGTTGAATTCAGCTACAATGCCGGAACTGTCATTCGCCCCCCCCCCCCCCCCCCCCGGGAATAAATTGACTACATGCACTTTTATATTCCTTTCAATTTTAAATGTCACTTTGCCGTTTTTGAAAGGACACGAGCATGAGCATATTGCTCTGGGGTTTTTTTATGTTTGATGACCCTACGAAAAACGTGTGGGTAACCTATGAGATCAGGAACTCGATTTTTGATTGAATAGTCATTCAACGGGATCCGACTTCTGTTTATTTGTATGGTGGCTCGCATTCGCGCCTTGAGAGAATATGCGCTTGCAGGACTGAGGGAGGTGTTTTCTACTTAAAAATATGCCGGTGGGCGGTCTCTATAGTTTGGTCTTGATTGCTCGTCGATGGTGTCAGCCCCTACAGGGTTGGCTTGTTCGGCTTCATATTTACTGTCCCCCACTGAAAATCAGTTATGTAACTGATGGGTACTTTATAAATACGAATTTATTTTTTTATGTAATTATTAGTGCGCTCTAAAATGTCACTGTTTGTCGGCCTGCAAAGCCAAAAGCCAATTTTTCCAAACAATATTTGGATTTAAGATTATATGAAAAGTACGATTTTTTTGGCAAATATTACTCTGATTTCGCCATAAATGATAGAATAAAAACTAGATATACGACGTTTCCTGAAATACGAAGATCGGAAGCTTGCTAGTGCAGAGAGCGAATTGAAGAAAATGCAGCAAAATAAGAAATCAAATTGTTTTTGCTTTTTGATAAGAATGATTTCTTTGGTTGCATCCAAAAAATGTCCCTTATAAAACAAGAGATTTAAAAAGTTCCTTAGAAATTTTAATACAGCATTCATTAAAATTTCTGCTGTTTGACCGGCCCAAAAAATAAGTTACATAGGGCTTTTTCAACCGCGTTTGTCTATTTTCCCAAAAAATATGCTACCAAGTAAAAATATAATGAATGGTTTTTGAACCTGGCTATTTAAAGAAAATCAAAACTATTTTTTTCAATTTTTTCTTATCCGGTACACGGCCCATATCGCCACCTCAAATAATTTCAAACTTCAATTCGCCAGGGCACACCATTCAACGTAGGGTTTGTGCTTGTAGACATTCATTTTCAACTATTTTTTCTATAGGCTGACTGATAGAAAAAAGATTTTTTTACATTGTCTTTCCATTAAATTTTTTTGGGTTGGCGATATTTTTGTACCGATTTGTACCGCCAAACGAAAAATTCGCAGGAACGACAAATGTTAAAAAAAAACTCTCTCAGCCACCCCCTAAAAAAACCAGTTGAAAATTAATGTCACAAAAGAACAACATCCTAAGTTGAATGGTGTGCCCTGACGAATTGAAATTTGAAATTATTTTGAGATGGCGATATTGCGCTTGTACCGATCATAAAAATTTGAAAAAAATAGTTTTGTTTTTTCTAAAATGGGCCAGGTTTAAAAGCCATTCACTATATTTTGAATTTGGTTGCATATTTTGGAAATAGAAAAACGCGGTCGAATAGCCATAAACACGATAACTAAAACAAAACCCAAGTTTTTTAATGTTTTTTAGTCAAATTGATGTTTTTCTCGCATAGCTCACTACGTTCATCCATATCACTTTTCGCGTGTTACTTCATCTCCGAGGCTGAACTTTATAAGGAGGGAGGGGGGCAATGTCAGGTTCCTAAGCATTAGATATTTCAATAAAAGCAAAAGTTAAAACACGGGCAATGAAGAAAAGTTTTTCTTGTTTACTACAGGGGAATAAAATACTTTTACATGCTCCATATAAGACATATTTTTACACAAAGTAAACATCTACGTAAATTTTATTGCATTTTTTTACGCTCCCATTTATTTTTTTCATTTCTAATAATTTGCTTTGATATATACCACAAAAAGAGTACAGCGTGAAACACACTGTGATATTAATAAATAACATATGTAAACATGGTCATATTTCTTATTGGGCGGGGCTAACTTAATTTTGCCGTGGCGTTGTGAAATTTCGACAATATCATTTCAAAAATATTCCCGAGACGATTTCGAACCCGGGGGCCCTGGTTTAATAAAACTCGCGGAAACGAATAAATAGAATCTTAGAAAGCCAAGTGTCTGTTGTTTGTTTGTTTTATATGTCAGGCATGAACAAAGGACCATTATACTCCCCGAGTCGGCTGTTGAGAACGTCAGAAGACTGTGTTGATGCGTCGCTTATTTCGATATGAGTGCATGCGTGGCCTTTAAACCCGAGCGCTGGTGGGGACTAGCCTGGCCATCCTGCGACACTTGATTTATTATCTGACAAAACACGCGCATTCCAAATTTTTGTTTATTATCGGCAGCAGAGATGATCTGCACTTTTAAAATAATGAGGCCTAAATTTAGGAGGACGACACTGTAAGTCACCAGTTATGTCGAGTCTTGTCTGAATGTGTATTCAAATATATATTTTTCTAATTACGGGAATGGTATGGGCTTCAGTACCTCACACCTTTGACTACCTCCCAATTACCCTCACATATTTTTTTACCTTGTTTGTGAAACGAGTCAAGTTGTTCAAGGGCAGTGTTTCCCTTTCGTGAATGTATTTATTGTTGTTGATTGCAGTTTTTCGTCTCAAATTTTTCTTATTTTTGTCCATTCGGTATTTTGAGATCAACACGAAAGTAAAGTGCGCTTACAAATATCTGACTGAGCTTACGTCTGTTTGACAGAGTTTTTTGGGGATATAATAATAGCAGTTTATTTTGAACTTTTCTTCTGCCTGACCAAACATTAAAATAATGCAAGTTATGTTGATTTTGAATGTGTTGTGAATATGATTATATAACATCTAACATTTTACAAAACCCTAGCAAGATAATCCAATCTAGGGGTTTTTTTTTTTTCTGACTTATGGGTAAACATTTGAAAAAAGCACTGTCATGATTGTCGGTAGCTGACACACTGAATTAGTCTTAAGTGTATCGAGTTACTAATAAATAAAAACTATATATGTTATTGTTTTTTCTCGCCAAGCGAGATAGCCTTTGTAGGGCACAGTGCCGTCTTTAGCCTTTAGGGTAGTTAGGAAAGGAACGTTTTTGAGGGTTTGTTTAAGAGGACTCAATCCCCTGCATTCGCATTTACAACTAAAAAAACCTCGGAAACGACCTTCAGTCAGGGTTGCCGGTCCCCAGCGAGATTCGAACCCGAGATCTCCCGAATGTCAAGCGCTTAGCGCCCGAGCCGACACTGTCGGGAACCTCATATAGGGTATACCTCTGTCGGTTTCAGGTCAGTTTTTTTTAGCTTTGACAGGCACTACCACAAAATTAGAAAAACTCTACGAGTTAGGTATCACTGACAATTGTTATTGGTAAGCAACCTTGTAACTCATGAATAATATTCAGTGATTCCCACCCAAGGTGCCGCAAAATCCTTTTACATACCAGTAAAAACAAGTAGTTTTTGAAATAAAAAAAATACAGTAAATAATGAATTTTACACAAAGAAAACAATTATAGGCTACTTCTACTAGCTAATCAACTGATTACCATAGTTTTTATTCAAAATGGTCGCAATTGAAAATGGATTTGCGTATCACGCAGCAACGATCCGATCTCCCCATTCTATCTAGCTGCACCCCAAATGGCCATAGTAAAAGGACTGAAAGACGTGTAAAACTAATGTTCATAAATGTAAATGCGCGAGCAGTATGCTATAGAATCCCGTGCAAACACGGCGTAACGCCGATCGGCAACTACTTAGCGGGGATTCACATGGTGGGTGGGAAAAGACCTAGAGTAGTAAAGTGGGTAGAAAGACTTGGTGTAGTCTGTGGTGAAAACTTTGCAAATCAAGTTATATTTCCTAGCAATTGAAACGTAATTATTTTTTCTAAACATAGTCACAATGACATCAATTGCTGAATTTTGTTGATTTTGTTTACCGATGCTAAATACTACTTGGCTGAGGGGTTTCACGAATTATTAAGTAGCAAGGGTGCCTTGAGTTGAAAAGGGTTGGGAACACATCGTAATGAGTTTTGTTATGCTACATAAATCTTTAAAATTATTTCCAAGTTCAGTAAGTTTAGTTTCCCTTTTTTTTTATTCCGTCTCACAACGTACGTACGCAACAACATTATTCGCTGCTCGCTACTCAGTATACTCCAGTAATACTCTGGATTTTGTGTCACTGCTCTGGTTAGACCAAGGGCATCTTACTCTCTATGAACTATCGCTCGCCAGTCGAAAACGAAGGGGAAGTAGAGATGTTCGCTTTGAGAGACATGGGGCAGCACTGAGCGGCGTGGTTGGGCGCTCGATCTCGCCACACTGATCCGTGAGAAATATTCAAGTTTTGCAAGCACTCGGACTCAGCTCATCTCATAGTGCCTGACCAATTTTGAAGTGTTATCCTCGTTGGAAAGTGCACTTTCGTGCCAAAGTCTGACTGGGACCCATATAACGTTTTCACTTGCGTAGTAACGTCAGTGTACGAAAGAGCACTAATTATATGACATTCGTAGGTAGCGAAAAAATCATAGTTGTCAACCCATTGCACAAATTCAAATTTTCTCAGTCAGAGCATTATACACTTTATCTAAATGGTGCCAATTTGATCTGGTTTAGTCAGTAGTTTTAATTCACGATTTGATTAGAACACATAAATATAAGGTTCGAAACCCCAAATACCCCTCCCAATTCCCCCCAAAAAATTTCCCATTTTTTTCAAGTTTTTATAATACCATGAAATAGCCGTACAAAAAACAAGGTTTTTGGCGTTCAAAGACCCGGTTGATTCCCTTAAAGGCCAAACACTAAGGGTTATTATGCCGTATTCTCTTTATAGTGACGTGTTATTTTAAATCCATGTACAACTGTTTGATTCAGATATTTAAAACATTGGTAATTTCTCAGATTCAACGATAAATTTCTTTAATTAGGTTTAAGTTTAAACATTCTCTCATCTATGTGTTGAGACTTTTTACTAAATGTGCTTTTAACATTGAAATCCCCACAACTGGTCCAGGGGTGGACTTTCTCTAAAAGGTATGCTTGTGTGAGATGTGTTGTCAATGCTGCGGTCAGAACACTTCTCGTGCACAATGTAAGGGAGTGCAACAAAATTTTCCCAATGCCGCGCTCTCATTTACACTCAGGCAATTTTGCATGTTTTTAAATTTTTTTATTTTTTAATGGTTAAAAGTTATTGTTCGATTGAAAAACTTTGTAAAAAAAACACAAATTGGATATCTGGTCCGTGCTGCGAAGGAGCCCTTTCGTTTCACACTGTCCGTACCACCCCAGGGTTTCATCATGGATGCATGACCCAATTTAAAAACTATGTTTGGTGATTTGAACAGCAAGTTTTAAATTCATTTGCAAAAAACAAAAACGGAGCAAACGTAAACTCGGGGTTTTTTCACCAATTCGGTTGACTGTTGTACTTAATCTAATTTCAACAAATACCTCGGTGGCTACTGACTGTACAACCATGACCATTTTTTTATTATTTATTTGATATTTTATTTAGGAGACGGATTGAGTAATTGTAGAATATTTCAATTTAAAAGTCTGATTGTGGTGGTGATTAATACAAGGGGCAAATAAATTTTCCTAAAATAACTTCATTGATTTGCAGTCTTTTCACAATTGTTAAAGGGGCTAAAACCCCAAAAGTTTTTTTTACCACGTGATCTATAGCACAATACTACATTTAAATGACTGTTTGAAAAGTTATATCTTGTAACTGTGATTTAACACGATTTTTTAGATTTTTTTGATCCAGAAATTAGCGAAAATTGGTATTTTGGGAAATTTTTTAAATCGGCTTTAACCTGCTTCTTTTTGATCCACATAGATACTAGAGCATAGTACCAATCTAAAATGCCCCTTTATGACATTGTGTCTTGAAACTGTGCCCAAATATACCCTCAAACACGCAAAATTATGCATACCAAAATCACACCCCAACTTAGTAATCAGCATATTTTGACCAAACTACTTGCCCAAATTACAAAACAAAATATAGAGAATTACAGAAAAGGCTGTCGAGTACGTCAATAATAGTCCAATATTTTTTGGGAACAAAATCCTCCAAGGTCACGGGGCATAAAGATCGTCCCCATGTTATTTTTGATAAATTTTTGCCGATGAGACCTAGATCGAAAAATCTCATGTTTGACATTTTTTGGGCTGTCATGGTGGCCCCAATAATTTTTCTGTTAATTGCTAAATTCATTATTAGTTAGCCTGAATGAAATATATTTTTTGAGTTTAGCGGTTAACTACCCCTTTAAATGTATCTTACTATTATTATCAAGTCATGTCATGTATTACTCGTAATGAGAGAACATATTCATATGTTAATTAATGCACTTAGAGAACAGAAAAAACCTTCCGTAGGGCAAAAGCAAGGCCAAAAGCAAGCAAGTGTTAGTATTAATTGATTAATATCCAAAGTAACTTTAAGCCTAGTGATTAAAAATAATCATTATGCATTCTCTGTAAGCAAAATTAAACGAAATCACAGTTCACTATTCAATCTTCTGATTACCGGAATTGTGTCCAGTTGAAGACAACCACTGACCGTCGATTCGAGTAGACCAATCATCGGCCGAGAGTGGCTCGCGGAGAAGTTGGAGGGGGTTACAGTAGGCTAGCACGAGACGAGACGACACTCGTCACTCGTCATTAGTTGATAGCCTACCTGTCAGGCAAGTTCGTGTAAGTGAATTAAAGTGAAGTGAAGACATCCGTGCGGTGGAGGGCTGCAGCCGAAGTGTGATCTCGTGTGTGCGAGACGTCATGGCGGCGCGCATCTTACACCATCCGTAGCTAAGTATTTTAAAAATTGTAATTAATTAATTATTTTGAACGCTGAAGAGTTGTGTCTGTGGGTGAAACTTTTCAAACAGGAATATTGTGTGTGTAATTTTCACTTTCGAAATCACGGTGTTACTTGAGTTCAAGTTGTTCCCATCTTCGCCTTTTTGCAACTAATTTTTCATTATTACTTATGTGTTGTTTAAAACATAAATTCGAATGAAATAAACACCGTTGCATTGCTTTATACATTTGCCACAGGTCTGCTCACCGCTGATTTACCTATAATCCATGCATAGAAAATAGTTGCACGTACCGAATAGTTTTAATAGTGTTTGAAATGTTATGAGAATGTTATCAAACATGATGAATTGACAAGAAATCGGATCACTACCAATCACGCGAATAATTTTCTAACGCCTTTAAGTCAATAATCAATTTAATGGTCTCATAACGATTTTAATCATGTTTCACATTTCACGTATAATAGGCCAAATGATAATAATAGTTGAAGTTCAGGGATAGTTCAGGGATTGACAGCCACTCTACTCCCATTAAAATCACAACACTTTCTACAAATCTCAATCTAAACGACTGCTCCAAAGTTTCCTCGTTTTTGTATGAGCACAAAGTCAGCCACACAAACAACGACAACGACATCGCAAGCGATTTCGCGTTTCCAGTAGACATGAACCGCATATTTGACGGACAAAGTTTTATTCCTTCATGGTCGGATGAGATCATAACAAAATTCCGGGAGAACTTTAAGCAATGTGACATAAATATCTGCAGTAAAAGATTAAACAAAAACCTTAAATTAGTCATTTATGCGGAATGCTGTTACAGTAACTGCAGGAGATTCCGGCTGCATATTGATTTCAATTCAGCTTTCAATGGCGTACTACCGGTTTTTGTGTTAGTTGATGGAACATGACGGTGAAAAGAGGACGAGGCAATTACGGGGAATGGAAAGAAAGAGGGAATTGTTTATGGCAGATGTGGTTAAAACTTGCGATCCTGAGGCGCTGGAGTCAGGCAACTTCAAGACAATTCACTCAGATGTAGCCATTCGCAAAGCGCGGTCCGAGGCTCTAGCTTTAAACGATCACGATAAGGATGATAACACGGACGTACACAAATTGTTTATCGAAAATCAGGGACAGGAAAATCAGTATATACAGTCTGTTGGCACTCCATTTTTCGCCCACCTCTTCAGCACACCACAATGGCTCGTGGCCAACTCTATTCGGATAGAGACAGGTGGTCTTATTCTACACCTTGATGCAACTGGTGCGGTGGTGCGAAATCCTTTGGGAGATAAGCGTACAGAATATTATTACGCGGGAGTAATAGCTTTGAACGGGACTGTTCTTCCAATTCTGGAGATGATAAGTTCACGCCATGACGCAGAAAGCATAGCCGCGTGGTTAGGACACTTTATGTAGTTTTCTAAAATACACGGTGCGTGCCTTTTGATTACGCTTTGTAGTTACAGATTATAGCCCACGAGATTATCAAACCCCTCTTGAAATCGTGGAATGTTCAGACACTTTCCGAAAAACTGGTTTCTTCACACGCATTTTAAAGGGGTTTACAGCTCCTAAGAGGGGATCAAACACCCTAAAAAACCGTTCATGTTTGTTGCACTCATTTCATGCGAATTGCCCGCGAATCACGCCAGTGTTTGCGCGCCCGAAAAGAATCAAAAGGGTTTTTGAGAAATTCTTGATCGAGATTCTCGCAGCAATGTAGCAGCATTCACCCTAGACGATAAAATAACCATTTATCAACAGAGCTATATCTTTGCTTCACTGTAAAACAAAACACTCTCCAAGTGCAAGAAGCTTTTTACTGGACCTAGTGCAATTTGTACCGTTGATACTGCTGGAAAACGCAAGCTCTATCAGATTCTTTTTTTTTTTGTTTTTTTTTTGTTTTTTTTTTATTCTTTTTTTTGTAAAAATTTTAACTTTTTTAGTGGTATTGTATTAATGTGTGATGTTCTAATCGTGTCAAAAGACATATGATCAAAAGGATCATTTTGAGGTATAATTTGTGAAAAACCATCAAGTTTTCTTTTGGGAAATATTGTCTACTACGAAATCACCAAGAATCTGCTTCTCAAGGTGCAGTTTCAGTGTTAATTTGTGAAGGCCCCCTTTTTCTTCGTCGAGATATGCCTGGATGTCACTCTCTCTGTGGGTACGTTTTGCACAGTTTCATGTTTTAGATGGTCAGTAGATTTAATTTCGTTCTTCTTGGAATCAGTTAGAGTGAAGTTCAGCTCCAGATAATTGGGTTATTTGACCAAGCAGGGCGTCAAAAAACGTAATCCTACTACATTCCAAGCTGATGATTAAATAATATTTCGAACTACAAAATGGCTATTTCTCCTAAATGGCTGTAATAGTCGATAGTCTACCTAACACAACGATTGATGATTACTTACGTGGCACATTAGACCTTGTGTCTGGCGATAAAATAACTCATGCTTCTCGTGTCTCTGGGGGGACGAGTGGCATTTTTGTAAAGGATGAAAATGCCTTTGATTTACTTATTAAAGACCATTTTATAACTGTTAAGAACTGTGAGGTGCCAATACGTAAATTTTTTACGGCTGCAAAAAGGGTTGTTATTTCGAATGTTTTCCATTATTACTAATGACATGCGTTGTGAAAAACTGTCTAAATATGGCACAGTAACAGGTCCAATACGTGATTTTTCAACTGGCTCAAAAACTTAACACGTGTACTCACATAAAGTCTTTCCGAAAACTTGGTTTTTGTTATATTTAAAAAACATATCCGCTGTTCCTGAAGTACTACACTTCGAAGTAGATACAGTCAAGGTTATGGTTTTTTATATCTATGGATGACGTTACATCCCTTTGCTTGTTATGAGAGAGGACATGTGTCAAAACATTGCCAAAATTCTAGGGCCTACAATTAATTCGCAATTTTACATCTAAAGTGAATACGACCGATCTTTCAACTGAAGTCCCGGTAGTAGGCCTATCGAACTACCCCACTTATGCTGAAAAAATGAGTGGAACTCAGGATATTGAGCAATTTTCATTTCAGGCCTCCCACATCTTCACCAACTCTTCTAAGGGATCACTTTAAACTTCGAGGTCCGCATAGTCCCCAGTTAGCCCACAGATAAAATACTCCATGAAGATGTAATTTCTGGTGTGTTCGTTGATGCAAGCTACTTCTAGTCAGCGGAATGAAGGGATATCTATGTTGGATTCACATATAGAGAATGTAAACATAACACCCTCCCTTGTGCCACACCGCCAAACACAGGCTCTGTCAAGCAATGTTCAACAATGGCACTCAATACCTAAAAAGCCAGAAAGAAGGGACAGTTTAATAAAAGACAAACCAGGCAAACCAAATGGTCATATCTAAACTACTACCAAAGCCTAGCCGTTAAAGAAGCTGTACCCACACCGAGCCCCCCCTGCCTTAGCCCGGGAAGAGTTTCCAGAACTACCGGGTTTCATAAAGGAAGACGTAGAAAAGATGGGCACAATAAACATAATAAGACCAGCACAATAAAGTCCGGTAGATCCTGGTCTAAGAGGACATGAAACTAGGGGATAGACATCCCCTTTAGTTCTAAGCGACTCCATGCTTAAAGGTTGCCAGCAGCTAAGAGAAAATTCATGAATATATATCGCTGGCAAGTATATCCAGGTATCCAGCCCCACCAGCTGCGAAGGAAAATAGAAAGTCAATTTCTGGATGACCAACAACCTAAAACTGTAATCATCCCACAATGGGACCAACTCGGTGAATACTCTCGAGCCATTACAAATCATGGACAATGTGTACCAGCTTCTCCGGACGATTTAACAAAAATACCCAGAACCCGGGAAAATCGCTTTTACTGGTATTTTTATACCGCAAGGATACCCGGGTCATCAAATTGATGAGCTCAAATCATCCTTACATTGGGCATGCAGCACCCTGGGGGTACCCATTCGTTAATACAAACAGATGGACCCCACCATCCGACCTTTAGAGACGGTCTCCATCCAAATATGAGAGGTTGCGAAAAATTTTCCCAAATATGTTAGAGGAAAATTAGCAGCACTATGAAATGGACACCTGATCCTAACTTGTTTCATCAATCAGTGAAGAAAAATCAAGTACAAAGAATAAATCAGACATTCAGCCAATAGGAGATATGACTAAAGCCCAATTTGGGAGGGCCCATTTCAAAAAAAAACCTTTGAAAAATCTCATATTGCAGCCGCCAAAACATCTTTGACCCAAGTAACGAAGGAAACTAATAAGGTATTTGAGGGATCTACCTTTTTAGTGGTTAAACCCCGTCTGAAGCAATCTCGCCCCCGGGCCCCCAAGTCACCCTGTCCGCCGACTTGACCGATGTCCTAGCCCCAGAAATACTGCTGTCACCATGCCTGAGTTAAACTCAATCCAGTTAAGGACACTTTGCCAAAACTCCAATCGATGAGAAATGAACAACTACAACTCCTACACCACAGTCCTGAAACCCAAAAAACACGGGAAATACAACGGTGGTGTACAGATGTTAGCTGTGGAGGACATTTCTTTCATTCTGCTACCGATACGACATCCCGGCGAGCTTCATTGGCGGTGGAGTCGAATATCATCGTACCAGTAATGTCAGAGTTTGATTCTACGCCTGAAGTGGTCACATCACTTACAAAAGACTTCAAGTTTACCGAGATTTCGAGCTTCATCGCTGGCCCTTTACTGAGACACATCATGTATCAATTCCATTAACGCCCTTGAAAACCTCTACTCTTCAGCCGAGGTTGCTATGCTCTTGAAACCAGTATCGCCAATCTCTAGCAGAACTAGACAAACCAGAAAAACCCATGATAAGCCAAGATAAGACACAAAGGCAAAATAAATTCCCAGGTCACTGTACGTCACATACATTGAAAGAGAAGCCAGCACAGGTGTTATCATCTGTGATGGCTCACACCTCTACTTATGAGCAAGATGAATTTTCTGCCGTGAAACATTGGAGGAGAAGCCACCACAGGTGTCATCATAAACTGGGACGTCCCACACCTCTCCTTGTGGGCGGGATGCTATACCAGGTCCTAGATGTCAATCCAAAGTAATGGTATAGGTCTACCCAAGTTTCCCAATTATAATTATCAACAATTGCGGGAATTAATAATAAGTGAGGGTCTTGGTCAGAAACTTCGAATTCAAAAACCTTGGCCCCCCAGAGAGTTAGTTGAAATTTTTACAGATCATTATCGGAAGAAACAAAACAGGCATCACATCAAGTTAAATTTCCCCTCCTCTTCATTTAAAGTCATCTAAATACATAAGTAAAAAATCCAAATCAAAGCCTAGTTGACTACTTGACTCACCAAGACACCCTAGGCTACACTTCCTATTCAAACAATGCCACACATTCCAGACCCCACAATAGCTCATGCCTTGATGTTGCAGCGTCAATAATTTCTCTAAACATACGGTCCGTCCGGAACAAAATCGAGGAGCTTGAAGAATTTTTATCCGTCACTTTCCTGATTTTGTTTGTCTCTCGGAAACCTGGCTCAAGCCGGAGGAATTATGGAGCTTTAGTATTGAGGGTTACTCTAATGTCAGTGTTTTCTGTAGATCATTAAGCCTAGGGTGGGTGTAGCAATCTTGCAAACAAAAATCTTTAAAGGTCCAACCATCCACGAGATAGTGCAAATGCTCTGAGAAGGAATTTGAATGCTCTGGATGCTGTTGGCAACTTCCTAAATTTCAGTTGGTAACAATTTCAACTTTATCGGTCCCCTCAAAGCAGTATTGCTACATTTATTAACAAACTTGAAGAAATGTTAAATTTCAGTAACTAAGAAACATCCAAAGCATCCTTAGCCATATGTGGTGACTTTAATATTGACATTCTCTCAGCCTGTAATTCTAGAGGACTCTGAAATTTATCTTCTTGAGTCTTATAACACAAAGGCTTCCATCACAACTTCCCACTCGTATTCAAGGCACAAGTCAAACCGGGATCGACAACATTTTTTCTTCTCTAGATCCCTCTACATTTCTATCATGTCTTAAACCCCCACATGTCCGATCACTGTGCAATCAGTCTTAAGTTGTGAGTAAAGAATTAAAACATACAAAGCCATCATTTGCTCTAAAACGTAGATTCAGTGATGTAAACATAACTAAATTCCTCAATCTATTGCATGCAGAAGAATGGCTTGGGCCTCATTCCAATACATATACAAACACAAATATACAAAAAAGCTATTACTAAGTTTGAATCAACTTTTCTATCTCACTTTGACTCGGCATTCCCATTAACTCGACAAAAATTATCAACACCCAAGACTAACCCTTGGTGCACACGAGAATTAAAAAATAAAGGTCAGCATCTCCGATGGATACACCCGAGGTTTAAACAAGCCCCTAACGATGCAGACTTGCATACCTATTATAAACATCTTGAAAAGAGGACATGCGAAAGAGCTTAGAAATGCCAAGGTCTTTACAATGACGCCACGTAGACAAAGTCAAAATAAATCCAAAGTGCTTGGAGCATTATAAAAATCAAACAAGGCTAAGCCCCTTTCAGGACAACCTTGCCCTCAATAAATTTAAAGGATCCTTACATCTAATGCATCATTAGTTGAAACTATCTTAATAATTATTTTATTGAAGCCGGATTAATGAGCCGTCCTCAACATAAACCTCACAACTCCCCACTATCAACTTCTTATAGGCCTCCTCAAGTGCAACAATCAATATTTCTTCATCCAACTACTCCTAATGAGATTGCAGGCATCCCTAAAAAATCTTGGGGAAAAAAAAGATCAGGCTGGGGTAGACGGTTTCCCCCCCTTACATTATAACCCAAAAGTTATCGCTTAATTGCACACCCTCTCTCAATCATCATCAACACATCCTTCACATCTGGTATCTTTCCCCAAAAGCTAAAACAAGCCCAGAGTGATCCCTCTCTATAAACAGAAGGGAAAGAAAAAATGACCCAAATAGCTACAGACCAATCTCATTAATTTTACGTTTTCAAAAAATTTTGGAAAGAACATTTCACAACAGATTAATGTCATTTATTGATAAGCACAAGATTCTCCCTTCCAATCAACATGGCTATCAAAAAGGCAAATCCCCTATCCCTGCAATGTTCGAATTTCTTTCAAATGTTTATTCTGCCTAGATCGCGGTGACTCTGCGATAGGCGTGTTTTACGACTTTAAACAAAGCTTTGACACCATTGATCATAATATTCTACTCGGTAGACTCCACTCAGTTGGCATTAGAGGCATAGCTTATGATGGGTAAAATCCTATCTGTCTAACAGAGTACAAGTAGTAGGAAGTTAAGGATATTGTCAACAACACTCATGCCCAATTTTTCAAGTCCCTTCCACGATACCTTTTTAGCGGTGTCCCGCAGGGCACTATTCTGGGGTCCAGCGTTTTTTCTTCTCTATGTAAGTGGCATGCCGGTAATCTTTTTATTTCGGCTCGTTAACACAGTATGTGGACGATTCCAGCCAACTCTTTACAGCACCTTCCCCCTTAGTTAACAATCTTATCATAATGGCCAAAAAGGAGGTAGATAACATGTCCAACTATGTACTACAAATCTTTAGCTCTTCAAACCTCCAAATCATTTGTCTTAAACTTTCATTCTCCACATCTCCCAGTAAACTCAAGCCCTCTAATACGTCTAAAATCAAAAAGCATTGCTTGCTCCGAGGGTTTTTGAATTCTTAGGTCTAGCCATCACAGCAACTTGGATTGGTCTCCCCAGATTGAAAAAGTTTCGTCTAAATTGAAAAAGTCGTTGCTTCATGCTTAGAAAGCTGAAACAAATTGTAAATTTGCAAAATTTGCTAGCGGTATATTACGCTCATATCCACTCGCATATAGCATACGGATAATGTTCTGGGGCGCCTCATCGCAAGCAATCCGTGTTCTTTCGCATTCAAAAGCGAGCCATCAGAATCATGGTTGGAGCCAATAGGAGAAAAATCCTGTAAAGAATTTTTTAGAAATCTAAAAATACTGACTCTTCCATGGATCCTTATTCAAATCTGTGTAATCTTTGTTCACAAAATCCGAATGGTTTCCCCGCAATTCACAAATTCATCACCATGGACACGCTCGCCAAATCAACCCTTCATATCGACTCTTCAGCACATCCAAGTTACCAAAGACCATTGGCTCTATGCTCAGCCCTCTATAACAAATTACCAGCAGACATCAAACTCATAAATACAAGCAGGCACATAATTTTTAAGGCTAGAGTAAAATCATTTCTGCTTGACAAGTGTTTTTATTCTATTGATGAATTTGTAAATCAGAATGACCGACAAAACTAAACTTATAAACAGTATTTTATTATGTCAGCACCCTGCACTATGCCTTGCTTGTCAGTATAATGTTTTGTCAACTTAAACTTATATTGTTGTATTGTTCTTTATTGCATGTTAAAATTCACATTTTACAATTATTGGTCAAGCCCCCAATGAGCCTGGCGGCTCGCTATAGGGGGCTTTTAGCAATGGATTACCCTTACCCTTTTATGTTATTAAGTTTTGTTTGATAGACTGAATTATTATTATTATAAGTATTTTAAGTATGCTCTACCTAGAATAGATATCTAAGTATATAAAGTATATCTGGGGTATTAGAATATCTACTATTTCACACTCTCTTCGGAGCAGTGCATATCTGTACCATGTACACGATCAAAATGAAATAAAGAATTATTTTTTACCCAGTTCAAATGGGACGGGGCAAACGAAAAGACTATCTACAGTTTGGCGTTTTAAGGGAACGAACGATTTGCCTAGACAATATGAAGCAAATAATTCAAAACTTGCATGTTTCTACACAGGAAAACAATAAATGATACCGTTTTACCAAGTACAAGGCGAAGAAAGACTATTTCCACAACCAACTGGTTAAGTGGGATGCACGAAGGATAAATGTGTCAGTGTTGTGAAAAAGGATGCAATTAACGAAACAATGTACAATGATGGTGTAACATTAATTAAACTTTTTTGAATGACCTGCATGCGATTGTTTATGGAAAGGGGCTTCAAAAAAGGGGTGGAATAGCGTTGCTCTTTTCTTTAAAAGAATATTAAGACAGAAAAAAGCCCTAAGTGATAAAATAATAGATTGTTTTGTTCCCTGATGCTTTTCGGGGGATATAATCGCAACTACAGTGTAAATAAGGTACCTGTACTGGAAATACGATACTCTGCGCATTAAAAAGAGGGCCACATTTTTTCGGTACGAGGACACTCTTACTGTGCTTGCGTTAGGAATTTTTCTCAGTACAGAAGCGCCTTAAAGAAGAAGGAGAAAATAGAATGAGTGAAAATGATAAAATGAAGGCACTGACTGAGATGCGGCATTCTTTAAGATCTTCAAGCAAGAAACTATCCTCTACTCTTACTATAG
>JAMZAV010008121.1:0-29925 GCA_024449915.1 Sweltsa coloradensis | reverse complement strand
AAAAAAAACCAAAATAAGCGGGGGGGGGTTTCGAGTACCAACCTACTGCAGTGAGTTAGAAAGTGTTAAGCTGTCTTTGTCGTGTTTGATTTGTACTACATACATTTCGTCAACCAGCTTGTAAAATTATGGCAGATACTTAGCTTTTTTTAGGATCTTTTTGTTTATTGTTTTTGGGGCACGTCAACCGTTAGGTCAAAATGCAAAACTCTAACCCGGGGGGGAGGGGGGGGGGGGAGAGGAGGTGCCCATGGGGTCAGAACCACCCACGGTAAAGGGAAAGGGGGGGGTTCTCACGTCGCGGCGTCATTGTCTTCGTATCTTTTGGGTGTCATTATCCATGTCTCGAGGGGTCGTCAAGGAAGGAGGCAAGGCCCCGACGACGATTGCCAGAGCTGCCCTTTTTCGGGGGTAAAATACTACCCTTTATAGTTATTTTTGCGAGGGGGATTTTTTCTCTTAAATCATTTTTGATTAGCAGAGCCTGCTTGGGCTTATATTCACCCCGGGCCCGACGGGGAATTTTAGGCTTCCAAAAAAATTTTTCCCAAATTAGTTGGTGTGCACTTTTTAAATTCGTGAATCGTCGTGCCCGGGTCTAAACATCTGAAGGCGCACGTAGGCCTACGATGGAAAAACGATTTGTTTTTGTTTTTAACGTGAGGGCGGCGAGTCGAGGGCTGCTCGACCACGGAAAAACTTTCAAATAACTTTCAAAAAAGAAAATTCGTTCTAAAAAAGAATTTTAAAAAAATCAGTTCTTTATTAAAAAAAGAGTAATTTCACTGAAAAGTTCACAAAAAAAAAACGCGTTCACGAAACGCGTTTTTTTTAAAGTTCCCTTTCCCCAAAACTGGATAAATTTGGTGTTGTTGTTGTCAGTTTTCAAAAACCTTTTAACTGACCTTTCATCAAATACTGCAATAAGTATTTTATTTTAAAAGGATATACCACTATAAACAGTGGCTACAATAGAGGCCGGGGAAAAATTCAAGGTTCCTTTGGGGGGCTTGCACACCCATTACTAGATGAATTACATGCCATTGATCATCCTCTTTGGCCCGGTTTAGAATATAGAAGCCATCTCGTAAAAATACTCTACATACATTTCATTTTTTTAGGATGCCCACTGTAGGGTTACAAATAGATTTTAAAAGGTCAGGGGACTAACTAGGATATTGCGGATAGGACAATTGTGAAGGGATGTCCCAGGGGAATCCCTTTATTCGATTAACGACGAGGAAAACCTCGGAAAAAACCCTTTAGTCAGGATTGCCGGGTTTGACGGGTTCGAAAACCGGGGTTCCCCAACAGATCGAGCGCTTAGCAAAACCAACACTGCGTAAAAAACATCAGCTAGCAAGGACGGGAGTGTATGCATATATTACACTCGGAAACTAGAGGCGAGCTCTAGAGTCGTTGTCGGGTAACCCCCCTCCCCCTACGAAGACCTCGCGCAGCCGACGAGGACAATGAAAACCCGAACAATGACAAAGACGATGATGATGACGACGTGAAAACCCCCAGCTTAGGTCTTTCCTCTTCACATCCCCTAGGCTATTCGAGAAAACAAGGAACACTAGCGCAGCCAAGTGGTCGAACCGCGAACTATTATTTTGGGGGGTACTGATCGCGGAACATCATGCAAGAGGAAGGGGTTTCTCACATATATCCCGACCTAACACAAAGAAATAATGTTCGGTGCCACAGTGCTCATCAAAGAAAACATAATATATACTTTCATTTATTTCCGAATGATACAAAATGAGGAATGAGTGGAAAAGGGTACTGTTAATTGCGAAACCAATCACTATTAACACATGTGTGTCTGCAGTCTGTACTTTCGTGGTCTCGAGCAGCATTGTTCTGCTGAGTAATAGCAGTGGCGGCTTTTACGGTGTGCAAGGTGTGACAGTTGCACACCTGATCAATCAGGAATTTAAAAAAAAATCCTTACAAACCCAAAATTAGGCAGTAAGCGGGAAATAGACGTGTTAATACGCGAATCGATTAAAATCCCGCCAACGAGCATTGTCATAACGATCTTCTTTCAGAAAAAAACGAGTATCTTTTGTAGAAATTATCGATCACAGCCTTTCAGGATTGAACACTCGTTTTGCTCAAGAAATAGAAAAAGTTCTGTCGAATTTCGCGACTGTTCTACTCACATCACGAAAAGAAGTTGAATCAATAGCAGAGTTCTGCAATGTGAACTATTTCGATCTGAAGAGTGATCTTGATTTAATAAAAAGGGACCGCAAATTCAAAGAGAAAATGATCAAACCAACAATCACCAACTAATAGAAAGTGTAAATCACTTGACTGCCAGTACAACGCACTCATGGATGTTCTACGCGTGTTTCTTACTCTACCCGTAACTTCGGCAGGGGTAGAAAGAACATTTTCAAAATTAAATCTGGTCAAGAGTAAATTAAGAAACCACAATGTGCCAGGATCGTCTAGAAGCACTGCTGTCAATGAATGTGAAAAATCGTCTCTACACAGTTGATATTGACAAAGTTATCTATCGATTACTTCTAAACAATGGTAGAGGGCAATCAGAATCTTCGTCTGTAACTCAACATACCGGTAAATACAATGTGTAGCAAAAAAATGTATCTAGTTATTAAATATATAAAATCGTACAAAACTATAAAAAAAACTTTTATTTTGCTCTAGAAATGACCCGAATCCACATTAATAAGATATTATATTATTATTATATTAATAAAATTAGGCTGTTTAAGCTGCATATTTCACCGTTTTTTAGAATACAACTTCACCTTAGAACTCGTTTTAGGTCAATAAAATTAACAGACCCCCCCCAAAAAACCGCCTTCGCCGAATCTGCCTCCGGCGGCTGGGGCTTCGCCCCAGACCCCAGCTATCCCACGCAACCTACCTTATGGGAATTGCACACCTGATATTGGAGTCAAAAGCCGCCACTGAGTAATAGGCCTATACGCGTTTAAAGTGAAATCCATGGGCAGCACTGTCGGCGGGCGTAACGTGCATCATGGCCGGCCGGAGTAGCATTAGAAGTATAGTCCTTCCCTAAGCAGCCGTGTATAAACTGACGATTTGAATGCTCGTTGGTGAATGTTGTGATATGTGATTGGGTTGTAAATTAATGTTATGACATTAGTTAGCCTGTAGTCATGTTCAGAATCATCCTGCAACTCATTGAAATATATTTAATTCCCTTTTCCGAAGAGTCAATTTAGGTCTACTTTTTCCGATCGGTCCCGATTTGATTTCCTACAAAACCAGATAGTTCCGGGCAAAATTATAGGAAATTATTTTACTTGCATCCGTGTAATTACTAAAAGACTAGACCTACCTACAGCCATTTCGTTAACCCATGTATTCGGAAAAAGCTGTTTCCCGTAACCTAACGTACGTCGTGCTGGTGGTGCTAAATTCGGAAACTCGCAGCTAGGCCTAGGCCCCCTACGGAACGCCTAGATCTGTCTGGGAAACAATTTCGTGCTATAAATTATTGTTACCAGAATTATTTCTCCATGGGCGTTATACTAGGAAAACGCTTATAAGTCCCGCCGAGTTGTTGGATGAGCGTAATTGGTGCATTGAGCTGCCATGTGTTACGCGGATTGTCTGTTGTTCTGTGAAAAAATCATTACTTAGTCGAAGATTTTTTTTTAATTAAATTAAATTAAATAAAAAAATAACTTAATTTTTTTAACTAATCGTAATTTTTAACAAAGAAAAAAATCGTAAAATTGCAATTTTCATAAGAAATAAATATTCGATTGCGCTCAAATTTAACACGAATAAATTAATTTATGAAATTAAGGTTCTGTGAAAAAATAATAACAATAGGATAAAGCATGTAGGTGTAATAAGTCAAAGAATTGTTTTTAAAAAGAAAAAACCCGTAAAATTTCGATTTTCATGAGAAATAATTTTTTGATTACGCTCAAATTTCGCACGAATATCTTAATTAATGAAATTAAGGTTCTGTGAAAAAATCATTACAATCGGTTGAAGCATGTAGGTGTTATAAGTCGAAGAAAGTTTTTAAAAATCGAAAAAAATCGTAATATTGCGTTTTTTATGAGAAAAAATTTCCCGATTGCGCTCAAAAACGTGGCAGTTCTAAGTTCAGAGATTTCGAAGGCCTCCATGAAATTTCATCGCAATCGGAGTATCGGTTTTGCCGGAATCGTGCTAACAAACAGACAAAAATACAGAAAGAAAGAAAGAAAGAAAGAAAGAAAAAAAACATTCCGGATTTTTTTCTCCACTGTAGTGAAATGGAATCTTCGCTTCGCTCGCTACGCTCATCCAATTATTAGTATTGACCAGCGTTAGTTTATATTAAATAAGTTGCCGAGCAGGCTCGAAAATATCAAACAAATGATTGATATGGTGTGTGTGCGCGCCCACTTTTAGGCCTACAAATGAACGACCTTATGACAAGCTGATGCTTGATCATCGCATGTTTTTAACAATCTTGCAATTTTATTTCATTCATGTTATATAAAGGTATTTGAAAACTGACAACAACAACAACAACAACTACATGTATCATGTTGTTAGGTTGGTACTACATAGTAGATTTCTAAGTTGTTTGGTGGGACCCGAAAAGTAGGACTCCCGCACTTTACTGTAATGTCATAGTATCAATAAACAGTCAACTAAAAATGTAATCCGTCGTTATTTGTAAACTATTAATCCATCCTGACTAGAAAACGTAATAAGAATATATAATAATTCATAGATAGTTTTAATATCATCTTATTGGATGAGCGAAGCGAAGACTTCAATTTCACCGACCCCCCAAAAAATTTAGCTCGATGTGTTTTTTTTTTTTTTTTTTTTTTTTTTTTTTTTTTTTTCCGTCTGTTTGTTCGCTCTCTACCGGGCAAACGGCATATGCGATCTTGATGAAAATTTGACAGGACCTTCGTTTTCTCTGAACTTAGACTTGCCACGTTTTTGGGTACAATCGAAGAAATATTTCTCATGAATATCGTACTTTTACGATTTTTTTCGATTTTTAGTGCGATATTTTCGTGACATTTGGGCCGATTCTGACCAAACGGGTGGGGCTACAACGTTCATATTTCACATACACATTAAGGTTATGGTGATGTATTGACGTTTGACAGAAAAAGTTGAAAAAGTTAGCCAGAATCTATAGAAATAAAGGTTTTAATTTGAGTTTTTTGAGGTGTTAAATATTAAAACCTTTATTTCTATAGATTCTGGCCAACTTTTTCAACTTTTTCTTTCAAAAGTCAATACATCACCCTTACCTTAATGTCCATGTGAAATATGAACGTTGTAGCCCCACATGTTTGGTCAGAATCCGCCCAAATAGCACGAAAATATAGATTTTAGATCTTTCTCACAGCCTTGTATGAAAACTTCACAGGAGATTTTATATCTTACTCACAGCCTTGTTACAAACAATCAAAGATCCAACAGACCTAATGATTGCTTTGTATGGGCCGTGTAAATATGTTTTTATTATTATTTTAAATTAAAATTAACATTTTATAATTAAAAAGCTCATCCATCAACGCGACTAAAAAAGCGTTTGCGAAGCTTCCTAGTACTATTTAAATGTCGCCTTCAATATTTCCCCCGATTTAACTGACGAAAACATTCTACATTGAGAGCTGTGTGTTGCCTAGGCCACACACGCCCACTTCTAGGCCTAGAAATGAACGAACTCATGACAAGCTAACGCTCCATCATCACATGTTTTTAACAATCTTACCAGTTTATTTCATTCATAGATTGTTTTAATATAATCTTACACTATTTAAACGTCCCCTACAATATTTTTCCCCCGATTAAACTGACGAAAACATCCTACCCTACTCAGGGTTTCTTCAAATGTTATCATCACCGAAGTTCAACTTTCACGCTTATTTTCATTAACATTTTTCTATCTAGGCTGTATACGATGTGGCTACAGATATTCCACTAGACTTACAAACTCAATTTCATAAATAGGTGGTGTGGTTTTGTCTTTATTGAGTGTTTATTTCAGTCGTGATCCATTGCAAGTGCCATAGCAATCAATGCAATGCTACTCCGGCGGGTTCGCGCTTCGCTCACCAGATGTCAGCCACTTTGCTTTTAAATCCGAGTACTACCGGCGAGTTATTTTTCTGGCAATTTTATATTATGCACATAACGTTTAAAGGTGGGGTAACATTAAAACGTTTACAATCTTGTAGGTAAAATAAACTTTTTGATTGACCTACTTGATGTGTCTAGCCGGTATCCTGAGTCCTGACATTGTCAAACTAGGAATATCCTACATAAAATTCAAGTACGTCAATATAAAATCATTATGACAGTTCTAAATATTTGGCCCAGTAGTCCTACTCGGTACCTACATATTTTTGTAATTTAGGCCTTCACTAGTTATTATAATTGGCCTGGGACGGACACTTTAATGGGCTACGCCGCGGCTACAAGTGTTAGTATTTAAATGTGAATTTAAATGGCTTTGCGCGGAGCTTTTACAGGCTGTGATTTTTTATTACCGAGTGTAAAATCAATCGTAAGGTCAGCCTTACGAATAAATTATACACTATTCGTCGTACGGTCATCGACGATACCACCTAACATATAGGCTAATAGTTCTAAATATCACTGTGCAGTGTGCTTTGTACGTGGCGAAGTGGTAGCGCGTTTGAGTTCTATGCGAAAGCTTGTCAGTTCAAATCTACGTTCGGTCGTATTTTCATTTTACCGTTCTATTTAGACATATGTTTTTCAGCAAATGATTTCATTACATTCGGCCTCGTCGAAGACGCAATTCTACGTCTAAGATAATAAAAGTGTGGAAAGTGTTGTGTGAAGTGAATCGCACTTCATGAACATAACACAAATGGCGTCTTAATTATTAGGATGTGAAATAGTTTGTCAATGCATTTTTCGAAAGTGCAACTGACTGTAGGCCCTATACGCATTCAGTGTGTATGTTTTTCCCCCTTAATTCGTTTTGGAAAATTGTAAAAAGTGGTGTTATGTTTTTTATTGTATTTTCGCAATTCTCGCATTGCAATACAGTGATATAATCAATCGTATTACTTAAAAATAAAATCCATAGTAAATTGCAATAATACGTGCATAAGTCACCCCAATTTTTATCTCGCATATACCACCTAGTGATTGCTCCTGCAGAAGTTAAAAAAAGTGGAAACTCAATACTAGCACTTTTAAATCAGAAGAAATAATTTTTTTTAAATTGTAAGTATTGTTTTCGTTTTAGCTTGTTTTTATCGGCAAGTTTTTAGTGAAAAGTGACTAAGAATTAAGAATAGAATTAACTGTGGTATTTTTAAAGCAAATTGGAGAATAAGGTTTTATTTAACCATTTGGTCGTGTTATTTTGGTTTAATTAAAAAAAAAAAAAACACACACCTCAACGCATTCATACAGCTGACCAACAGCTTGTCACATCATTGTACGCCACACATTCATAGTTTTGCCATCATTGCCTGATATCGATATATATATATCGATTGTTATATTATTATATATATTAAGACGAGTTTTGGGGGGCTTTTTGTTTTGCATTTCAGACGCCCTTTTGTTAAAAAGGGCCCTTTTTTAACAGACAAGGTACAAACTTGAAAAAGGTGTCAAACGAACCGGGTTGATGTACAGAGTTCAAAAATGTATAAAAAGGTTACTTTAAGAGGACCCGGACACCCAAAATACGCCCCCAAAAAGAACCAAAAAAGGTCGTCTATTACCTCATAAGGTGCATGATTGAAATAAACGCAATTTTGTTCTTTGATGTGTGCAGATTACGAATATATATAATAATAATACGCGTTTTTTGGGGGGCTTTTTGCGTTTCAGACGCCTTTTTTGGAAAAAGGGCCCTTTTTTATCCGACGAGGTACACACTTGAAAATGGTGTCTAATAACCCAGGATTATGTCTAGAGTTCAAAAATATATAGCAACATTGCTCTTGAGAGGACCCTTACACCCAAATACGCTACAAAAATGCCCAAAAATGGCCATGTTTTCCTCATAAGGTACATGATTGAAACAAATGCCATGTTGTGCATTAATGGGTCTGCACATAACGAATATTTTCAATAAGATCTTTTCTAAGTGGGAAGGGGGGGGGGGGATATTTTGTGTTTCTGACTCCTTTTTGTGATACAGGTCTTTTTTATCGGACGAGGTACATATACCTACTTGATAATATAGCATATTTTGGATAGTTAACCTTAGGTTCCTTTTTCAACAAAAATATTGACTCCTTGTTCTGCATCGTTGCTTCATCACCTGAAGCAGTAGTGCCTATAGTTTGCGTTTAATACACCTATAGTGTATTAAACGGATCAATATAAAAGTGTAAGGTTATAAGGATCATGATTTAATTTGTCAATTAATCTTCAATTTACTGATGTATCAGAACTGATTGAATTATTTTAAAATATGCTCAACAGCTATTGTAAAAATGTTCGGACAAATAATAAGATATGGACATACCTAGCTATTAATTTCTAGTAGCCATATGATGTTAGATTATTTATTTCTACCTACATCCGTTTATGACATATTATTGTGTTACACTATCACTGTTCACGCCAATGTTCTTGTTTAGAATAGTATAGTTTCTAGGTTTGTTTATATTTCGCGTACTGTCTCTCGTATTATTCTCGTTGTGATTTGATTTACCCTGTTTTCCCCGCTTTTCCCCTCAGTATGACTAGTTTGTTATCTCTTCTGTCAAGCCTAGAACTCGCAGTCAGTTGCCCGTCTGCCTTCACAGGGTGAAGTTCGTTCTCTTAGCTGCTCAGAGAGCAGATCAAATTTCGCTTCTTTGCATTCTCATATCACTATTTCTCAACTACATTCCATCAGTGCCAAGTACAGTGCATCAATTCATCTCCGTTCTCACGTCGCCCGACTTCAAGCCCATTCACCAAGCTCTCACAATACGTTCGCCTTCCAGTTGCTACAGCAGTCTTGGGTTCGATGCCTTCCAGGCACATTTCTTATTTATTACTTCTCTCCTTCTAAGCTCGAGCTTCTGTAATTCTTTACTATCTCGTGTTGTGCACCCTAACTACGCCACCATGCCGACAATGCCCTGCACCTCATTATTACGCCCGCATTACATCTTGGATAAGTGCAGTTGCTAGCTCATTTCAATTATACAGTCCAAAAATTACCACTTTACTCAGGGCCACGGCCCAAACAATCACTCTTAGTCTTAGTTATGCCTGCAATATCTTCGACCTCAGAATCTGCATGATCAATGGGAGTGATTTCAGTTTGGTTTAAATGGCGCGTCAACCGTTAGTTCATAATGCTCTTGTTGTTAATATTCCAGAGGAAATGAATAATATAAGTTGTAAAGTGAGTAAATGATATATTTTCCACACAAAACGAAAGGCACGTATTGAACAGATGCCATGGACCGAAGTAACAATCAAAAATTTATGTTTAAAAGTCAAAAGACAGAAATCTAATCACTGCCTACTAGAATGAACAAATGAAAATAAAAAGCAAACATTTGAGAAAATACGTGTAGGCCAAACATTCCGCCCACCTTGAAACATACAATTTAACATAACACAATAACAATGAAGTTAGAAAGAACAAAAGGTAAAAGGAGTTAATTCCCATCAAAGGGTAGGATAGGTTAACAATAGGTCGGTGCAAAACTAGGTCGGTGCAAAACTCCACTCGATGTCTTCACAGTGGCGGACCTCACCAGACCGTCAGAACCTGGGTGAGTATTCAAGACTCGGCCAAGTTTCCTTTGAAGAGGAGGAAGCCTCTCGTCTTTGATGAGCACCATAGCTCCAGGCTGGATATTGGCTTGCGTAGCCCACCACTTGGGTCGTTGTTGAAGTCGAGAAAGGTACTCCGCGGACCAACGACGCCAGAAGTGCTGAGCTGTCTGTTGGAGCAGCTTCCACCTTGAGAGCTGGTTAACCTTGAGGGACATCAAGTCAGGTTCGGGAACGGCTTGCCACGACGAGAGACAAATCGTTTTTCAGCTGCTATAAAAGCAGCTGTTGAAAGGTCGCTTACTAGCTGCAAGTGGATAGCCTTCGTGGAGAAGCAAATGAAAAGGGCGACATACCCCTTGTAGTTTATTCGGCTTCTACCCTTCATATTCCGCAGAAGGAACGGGCCGGCGTAGTCCACACCACAATGTAGAAAAGGACGAGCCGGACGTACTCGTGCTGCTGGAAGTTCGTTGCAGTGCGTTTCGTTGCGTTGCGTAACATTGCGTTGCGTGGCGTAGCATTGCGTAGCTTTGCGTAGCGTAGCGTTGCGTTGTGTAGCGTAGCGTAGCGTAGCGTAGGTAGCATTGCGTAGCGTTGCGTAGCGTAGCGTTGCGTTGCGTAGCTTTGCGTAGCGTTGTGTCATTCTGCTATTTGCAATGACTCGCATGCTCTACACAGTTCCAAACGAGGAATGGAGACCTGTCGTATCGGTGACACCTTTGTTTTACCAGCCACTAGTTGAACCATGACAGTACCATCTGAGTACATAGTGCGCAGGTAGACTACAGCAGCATATGCAGCTTCAGAGGCATCACAGAAGCCTACCAGTTCTGACATTGTTGGCTGGGGTGCTTGAATGCATCGATTAATTCTGATGTCTTGTATGAGGGGAAGATCTTCGCAATATTGTCTCCACGCATTGTAGATGTTTTCTGGAAGCTCATCGTCCCATCCAACGTCTAATCTCCACAATGATTGAAACAATAGCTTGGCATTAATGGTCACTGGTGAAAGCCATCCCAGGGAATCAAACACCTTGGCAAGGTCAGATAGTAACTTGCGTTTGGTGATAACACTCTGGCTAGGGGGTTGATTTACAGTAAATGAGAACTGATCAGCTGCTGGATGCCACTGAAGTCCAAATGTTTTTACCGATTTATCTTCATCGATGATCAAAGGCATGTTAAGTTCTCGCATTAGTTCCGGAACTGCTTCGATAACTTCTTGGGTATTCGATAACCATTTGCAGAGCTCGAAAGCACCCTTGTTCGTTAGTTGAATAAGTTCATTCTGAAGCTGACGAGCCTCGTCAATGGTATCAGCACCCGTCATCAAGTCGTCGACGTAGAAGTCCCTTATCACAACAGGTGCTGCCTTTGGAAATAACCTTTCTTCATCCCTTGCCAGTTGTTGAAGGCATTTCGTGGCAAGATAAGAAGAACAACCTTCACTATAAGTAACTGTTAACAGTCTGAAGTCTTGTATTGATTCAACTGGCTTCGTTCTCCACACTATTCTTTGATAATCGACCTGTGAGTGATCAACCCGAATTTGGCGATACATTTTGGCGATGTCGGCTACTAGAGGAACGATGTATTTTCGGAACCGAATCAGTATAGGAACGATATCGTCTTGCAGCTTAGGTCCAACCATTAGTTTGTCATTCAAGGATGCACCCGAAGAAGACTTCGCTGAAGCGTCAAATACAACCCTCAACTTTGTGGTTGTACTGCTCTCCTTCATGACTGGATGGTGAGGAATGTAATACACTTCACTCAAGGGCTTGGTAAGTTGACTTTGAGGAACAAGCTCAATGTGACCCAGTGACAATTATTCAGACATGAATTCATCATATTGCTGCCTTTTATCAGGTTGGTATTTCAACCGACGCTCCAGGGAAGCGAGTCGATGGACCGCCTGATTGCGGGATAGCCCAAGCCTCGGGCTGTCTTTCCGAAATGGAAGTTCAACTATAAATCTACCAGAATCGTCTCTCCGGTGAGACTTTTCAAAATGCTTTTCACACAGCTTCTCTTCTGGAGTCAGTAAGTTTGCAGTAGGTATTTCTTCTAATTCCCAGAATCTACGCAAAGTATTGTCCATGTCACACTGAACATGCAGTGTTGCTATTGGTGACTAAGGACCAGGTGCATTAATGGGACCCGAAAGTACCCATCCAAGTGCTGTTTCCAGTGCTATGGGTGAACCAATGTTTCCTGAACAACGACCAGAGCGCAAAATCAATGGGTAAACATCTGCTCCGAGAAGAACATCGATACTTCCTGGAATGTTGAATGATGGGTCTGCCAAACTTAAGCCATTAAGATGTGACCAATTTCCCTCAATATTGACTTGATTTCTCGGAAGAGTTCCTGTAACCTTGGGCAGAACTAAAGCCTCGACGGCAAAGGACTCTTCATTATTGAATGTTGAAGTAAAATTCAATTGTATGACGCCACGACACTTGCCTACGCTAGTGGAGGCCAAACCTGAGACACACACCTGAGTCGACTGTGCTCGCAATCCAAGCTTTTGAACACAGTTTTCTGTAACAAAACTAGCCTCAGATGCTGAATCCAACAACGCTCGTAATGGTCTGCTTACACCATGTATATCCCGCACATTGATTATGGCTGTTGAAAGCAACACCATTGACGAAATCGATTCCGTTGAGAAATGGGAGAAGACGGCAGTAGACTCCGTAGACATGACCTCATCTTGTTGTTCCCCTGAGACTGTTTCATTGAAATGCAGCAATGTGTGGTGCAGTTTTTGGCACATGCGGCAACTACTGGAAGTACAGTCTCTAGCAGTATGTTTTGCCCGTAAAACAATTGAAACATAATGATTTGCTCTTTACAAATGAATGACGGTCGTGTATGTTGTCGTTAAGAAAGTGACGACACTTGTGAAGGAAATGACTTCCTGCGCACTTGACGCATGATGGAATCCCCTGTTGCTGAGACACACTGAGATGTGAAGTTGTCTGCTTCGGGTACGTTGACTTTGTACTACTGGGTGAAGGACCCTTGTGATTAAGGGTGGGCCTACCCGCAGCAGCGAGTGCTCGAGCACGATGCTCAATGAAGTCAGTTAACTGTTTGAAAGTTGTCGGCTCCTTAGTTGTGAGTGACAGCTCCCATTGACGCCGAGATTCACTGTCCATCTTACCAGCGGTGTGGAACACAAGCACAGTGTCCCAGTGTTCGACAGGTTGACCAAGAACTGCCAAGGACCTGGTACATTCCAAAGTTGTGTCTAACAACTTGCGTAATGCAACAGCTGACTCCTGTTGTAGGACAGACTGGGAGAACATACGCATTAGAACTCTGTCTACGATTTCCCGCGTATTTTCGTATCGTGACGTCAACAATTCCCACGCTTCGCTGTAATAAGCGCTGGTCACAGGAATAGACTGGAGTAAAGCAGCAGCCTCACCTTGTAGGGAACACTTAAGATATTGCAGTTTCTCAGCTCCAGACAATTGACTGTTGTTGTGTACTGCCGCCTCGAAGAGATCTCTGAATGATAGCCAGCACTGTAGGCTGCCATCAAACGTCGGCAGCTGAAGCTTAGGTAACCTTACTTCACTGTGTCTAGGCCTAGCTTCGGTGGACGTGGTTGTCACAGCGCCGACGTGGTCGGTTCCTAGGTCCAATAATCTAATCCTAATGGCCACCAACCTTTCAAAAACGTCGTTAATATCAGTCTCATATTGCTCGAATACGGCATCATCTTCCGACGCAGCACTGACGGCGTGCAGTAGGCTGTCGCTTTCTGTAGAAAGTTGATGCACTCGTTCTTTATGTACTTTGATTGATGATAACTCACCGGTCTGCACGTTGTTGATGGTGTTTTCAAGACGATTCACATTACACTTGAGAACACGTTTCCTTGCTAGGAGTTAATCCATTGCAGCAGAGGAAAAATGGCGTAAACCCACTTCTCAAACTTCACTTTAACTCACACTTTTTCCCCGTGGGCGTTAACAATTACCAAATAATCCGGATAAAACGATATTATCCGGCTTTCCGGAGGACCAATAAATGTTGTTAATATTCCAGAGAAAATGAATAATGTAAGTTGTAAAGTGAGTAAATGATATATTTTCCACACAAAACAGCAGATAGCTCGTATTTACCAATTAATTCTTTAAGATTTATTTTTGGCAGAGAATGACATAGAACAACAAGACGATTGAAAAGCTTTCTGTCTTCTTTTAATTGAACAACACCCTGTTTGGTTTTTACTTTTACTTTCTTTGACAAAGTCTTACACAGTCTCAACTTGATTTGTGGAACTGTATCCCACAAATTAACAGTCATCAATGATACGTTCACTAACAAATTTCTGATAGTGCGCTAGACCAAGGTCAGGCACTTCATGCAACCGAAAGAGGGCCTCAGTCCTTGACTATCTGCACTGACGTTATAGTGTTGGCTAAACACATCGATATTTACAACTCCAGAAACATTCTTATCTGGTTTTAACAGAGGTTAAACCACGTCGAATTTCAATACGACAAAATTCTGAAGCAATGGGACAAAAACGAGTTGTTGCTTTACTCGGAATGCATTCTCTTCTGGAGCTGACATTACTGGTTCATTTTCTGGTAAATCTACGACCAGTTTCTGGAACAGGTTTGTAGATGCTGATGACAATGTCCTGGAAGCCCTTGCATCACTAGGTGGAACAAAAACAATTATTGGAAAAGAAACCTATCGAGTCGTTGAAGAATACATAATGCTCTGTGTACTTGCGAGTGCCCAAAATAAATACTCTACGTGACAAACGATGTTGTTTATGTTGGTTGTTTGTATTTTTTACTTAAAAGCAAGTATAAGGCATAAGTATGCCACCGACTCAAGCTGCACTACGCCCAGCTATCAGAAGAGCTCATTATCAAGCATTGATTTGGTGGCATGGGCAATCGCATGTTGCAAACCCTCTTATACCACCAGTAACAGATTTTGGATGGACTATAGATGATGATAAATCGTATGAGCCAGTAATGTGTGACATCCCTTGCGTGCCTGAAGAACTGTTGAATATAGTACGATGTTCTTGTGCTAAATCAAAATGTATTAAAATATATTGGAAAAATATATTGAACTTAAATTTTGTTGGATGTCATTTTACTCTATCATAATGCCAGGTCATACATTTGTACTCTGCAGTAAAAAAATAACTAAAATATTGGCAATGGCAACATAAAATTAATGTATATTATGAAGAAATCGGTAGAAAACTGGTCGACAAGTCAAATCAATGTCGATATTGGTACTTTTAGTGATAACCATGACCATGAAACAGTTCTCTTATCCATATTGAGACGTTAAATACCTTTAACCTGATATCCCACACGACTATGTGCGGAATTCTAAGAAATAGTTATTTCCGCCATTTTGAATCCAATATGGCGGTCAATTTAATGATTTATTGAAATATATAAGTTAAATATAGTGTTAAAAAGCTAAAAATAATTAAAACAATTTAGAATTGTAGAAAAAATGAGAAAAATATTTGATTATATTTACAAAATTTAGACATTTTAACCCCCACCCCTCACCCCTTCCAGTCGCGTGTCCCAGATCCCCACCATCACTTTTCTGAATCAGTACTTCACAAGGAAAAAAATGATACCACTCTCAATACTCTATCACAAAATTGCACACGGGACCCACAAATATCATGATAAGAGAACCCACTATTTCTAGATTTGGCTTTATCGTCGTTACACGTTATTATTTCTTCGAGAACTCGAGAACAACGTCGGTGGACGCCCAGGTTCTGCCCTGGATCACCTTATTTTCGACGCGGTTTTACCCAAGATCCTTATTTTATCCTATGTCGGGCCGCGAAAACCTACAACAATCCATATATATATATATATGCAGACATTGTATTTTCGGGTAGTCCGTGTGGTTTTATTATTAGTTCCAACGTTTCGGGCAGTTCTCCCTGCCCATCTTCAAGGAAATTTAAAACATGAAACAATATCAAAACAAACAAAACCTTACTTCTTAACAAACAATGCAACTGGATACAAAGACAAAACCAAAAAGCTTAGAAAACATAGGTACTAATGACAACATATTATGAACATCCAGATATTTTAAAAACTGTGAAGACATCAACACACTCTATTACTTTTTAGATGACCTCAGCGTACGAGTAGACTAATAATAAAACCACACGGACTACCCGAAAATACAATGTCTGCATATTCAATCCGTGAAAGTCTGCGATGTAACATATATATATATATATAATATATATATATGGTTGTATAATTTGTCATGAGTAGGCCCCACCTATGTTTTCTAAGCTATTTAGTTTTTGCCTTTGTATCTAGTTGCAGTGTTTGTTATGAAGTAAGGTTTTGTTTGTTTTTTATATTGTGTTATGTTTAATTTCCTTGAAGATGGGCAGGGAGAACTGCCCGAAACGTTGGAATAAAATAAAATAAAACCACACGGACTACCCGAAAATACAATGTGTGCATATATATATACATTTTTTTTTGTCTTAAGTTTTCGTGATCCATGGTTAATGTTATAAGTATCTTTACGGTAAGAAATCACGCACAGTATTATAGAAAATAACGTTTAATCCCAACGTTTCAGAAAAACTATGTTTCCATTTTCAAGGGAAGCGTAAAACAAAAAATTCAATAAAACAACAACAGCATTATAAAAATAAACAAAAAAAAACAAAAAACACACTACCTTGCAAACATAGAAAATTACAAAGATCCAATTGCAGTGAACCTAAAATCAAATCACTTGGTTGCATTGTGAGTGTGACTTCGACTTCTTGTGACCATTCTAGCAGGCCTATCGCTGTCTTCATGTCTTGGTACCACAGGCGGCTCAGTCTCATACTTTTCAAGAGCTGCAGTATGACTTCTAGTCATTCTGCTGGATTCCAAATTTCTAGACAATATGGCTGGATCCGTCCGGACCGTCCCACGTTCGTCTAGAACTGCAGGCGCTCTATCAACCGCTATACCGCTTTCTTGACGCCTTGAAAATGGAAACATAGTTTTTCTGAAACGTTGGGATTAAAAGTTATTTTCTATATAACTGTGCGTGATTATTTACCATAAAGATACTTATAACATATATATATATATATATATATATATATATTAGTACTTTAGACAGAAATTAAAAAAGTGACTACACCGGGGTTTGAACCCGGGACCTTAGCTTACCGGGCTATGCTCTTACCAACTGAGCTATGCGGCCACCAATTTAAAACTGTCTAATTTTTGGTCTGTTTTGTACATTGTTAATAACGTGTGTAGAGCAGATTGCACTGCCTAATAGACTGCACATGAAATGAACTTGGAGAAATACAAACCATCTCTGTAACCCTAGAGTTGGGAAATATGATGTTTAAACTTGGCTTTATAGTAGGCGACTATGACGCTGTTATGTTAGTACTTTAGACAGAAATTAAAAAAGTGACTACACCGGGGTTTGAACCCGGGACCTTAGCTTACCGGGCTATGCTCTTACCAACTGAGCTATGCGGCCACCAATTTAAAACTGTCTAATTTTTAGTCTGTTTTGTACATTGTTAATAACGTGTGTAGAGCAGATTGCACTGCCTATTAGACTGCACATGAAATGAACTTAGAGAAATACAAACCATCTCTGTAACCCTAGAGTTGGGAAATATGATGTTTAAACTTGGCTTTATAGTAGGCGACTATTTCTCCAAGTTCATTTCATGTGCAGTCTAATAGGCAGTGCAATCTGCTCTACACACGTTATTAACAATGTACAAAACAGACCAAAAATTAGACAGTTTTAAATTGGTGGCCGCATAGCTCAGTTGGTAAGAGCAAAGCCCGGTAAGCTAAGGTCCCGGGTTCAAACCCCGGTGTAGTCACTTTTTTAATTTCTGTCTAAAGTACTAACATAACAGCGTCATAGTCGCCTACTTATAAAGCCAAGTTTAAACATATATATAATATATATATATATATGGATTGTTGTAGGTTTTCGCGGCCCGTCATAGGATAAAAACAAGGATCTTGGGTAAAACCGCGTCGAAAATAAGATGAACCAGGGCAGAACCTGGGCCCAGGTTCTGCCCTTGTTCATCTTATTTTCGACGCGGTTTTACCCAAGATCCTTGTTTTTATCATATATATATAATATATATATATATATACCCCGGTGTAGTCACTTTTTTAATTTCTGTCTAAAGTACTAACATAACAGCGCACCAAAGTCATAGTCGCCTACTATAAAACCAAGTTTAAACATATATATATATAGTTTAGATTGGAGAAGGGTTGAGAGGTGGGGAAAGCATAGAGAACATAAAGCCCAGCCTGAAGGGCTGGGGGCGACAAAACTTTTCACCTGCTGATGACAACTGTAGCTAATTTAAAGTTGTTACCTTAATCCACGACGCGTTTCGTCCTTCTGGGACTCTTCAGGCGGATGGTGGCCACTAAAAATCAGCTAACTACATGCAACCAAAACTCACAACACATAACCAAACCTGTGGTAGGGCCACGCAAGAAGTAAATTCTGCAAGCATGTTGTCATCATCAGCAAGGTTACTTCACACACCATTCATACTGGGGCACACAGTCAGCACAGACAGTAAGGGGGCTTCCCTCTCAACTCTGGTGCTCGGGAGACAAGAAATCCATGACTTACCCTGGATTCGAACCAGGACCCTTGGCAACAAGAGAAAAGCTGCCCCTCCTGCTGTTGCTGGGCAAGGGTGCCTCTTCATTCATACAAAGAGAAAAGGTTAGAGAAAGGAAGGGTGGAAAGTCACAACACAGCACAACCAGTGAGGGGGCTTCCCTCCTAGACTCCGGTGCTTGGGCGACAAAAGAACCATGTCTTACCCTGGATTTGAACCAAGGCCCGTGGCAACGAGAGAGGCTGCCCTACTAATTGTGACTGGGATTCGAAAACGAAAGGAAACAAGACTACAAATTGCAAGCTCTTGGCTATAGCACAGGTACACGTGCTATATTAGCTCTTGGCTGCAGATGAAGAGGTTGAAGGAAAAGACGAGTAGGGTCTAACAGGTTCATCACCTGCTAGGCCCCCCCAGCAGGACAAGGAGTCACACTTGTTATGAACAAGGAAACACGGACCCACCAGAGGGTGTAGAGTAGGCTCCCCCATCTCGACCCCATAGGTGAAGAAAGATGGAAAGTGATAGGTGTCAAATGACTTGGTTGTTCAATTAGTTTGGAAAAGGCCAAATGGCTAGTTTAGTTTAGATTGGAGAAGGGTTGAGAGGTTGGGAAAGCATAGAGAACATAAAGCCCAGCCTGAAGGGCTGGGGGCGACAAAACTTTTCACCTGCTGATGACAACTGTAGCTAATTTAAAGTTGTTTCCTTAATCCACGACGCGTTTCGTCCTTCTGGGACTCTTCAGGCGGATGGTGGCCACTAAAAATCAGCTAACTACATGCAACCAAAACTCACAACACATAACCAAACCTGTGGTAGGGCCACGCAAGAAGTAAATTCTGCAAGCATGTTGTCATCATCAGCAAGGTTACTTCACACACCATTCATACTGGGGCACACAGTCAGCACAGACAGTAAGGGGGCTTCCCTCTCAACTCTGGTGCTCGGGAGACAAGAAATCCATGACTTACCCTGGATTCGAACCAGGACCCTTGGCAACAAGAGAAAAGCTGCCCCTCCTGCTGTTGCTGGGCAAGGGTGCCTCTTCATTCATACAAAGAGAAAAGGTTAGAGAAAGGAAGGTTTGCCCTGGGGACATATTGGTTAGTTTTGATGTGGTTTCCCTATTTACAAACATACCTGTGAAGGAGGCGCTTGTTACTATTGAAGAAAGCTATGGCATACCGAAGGACATCATGAAGTTAGCAAGGCATTGCATGTCCTCTTCATACTTTATTTATGAAAACAAGTTTTATAAGCAAGTGGAGGGAGCTTCAATGGGCTCGCCGCTATCACCAGCTATTGCCAACTTATTCATGATAGATTTTGAGAATAAGGCCCTTGCTGCAGCTCCTAACAAACCATCTTCTTGGATTCGATATGTGGACGACGTCTATGCCATTTGGCCCCATGGTGTGGACAAGTTGAATGATTTTCTTGACTATCTAAATGGTATTCATTCGAATATTCAGTTCACCATGGAAGTAGAATCCAACGACTCACTTGCTTTTCTCGATGTCTTGATAATAAAGAATGTTGATGGCAGTTTGGGACACACAGTCTATAGAAAACCCACCCACACCAACCGGTATCTGAATGCTGCTTCCCACCACCGTCCTTCACAGTTATTTTCAGTGGTTAACACTCTAGTCACCCGGTCCAGGAACCTTACTGACAAATCTCACTCAAGAGAGGAATTTGACAAGCTCCGTGAAGCTCTCTCACTCAATGGTTACTTGGACCGAGACATAACCAGAGCGTTTAAACGTGAACTGAAGAAATCTGAGGATGATACTGAGGACAAGGAGAAACCACGGTCAAAAGCTTTTCTTCCATATGTCAAGGGTACCACAGACGTCATAGGTAGAATTCTCAATCGTAAGAACATCGAAACCATTTTCTCTACTGACAGAAAAATCAGCTCCTTTTTGAGAAGTGCAAAGGACTCTGTTCATCTGGAAGAAAGACTAAAGAGGGGTTTATGAGGTTCCCTGTGGCGATTGCGATCAAACGTACATAGGCCAAACAGGCAGACGCATAGCAGTGAGGATAAATGAACACTCTAATGCTGTGAAAGCAGGTGACAAGAAATCAGCCCTGGCTCAACATGCTAAAGCTTACACGCATGTGATAGATTTCGACAAAACAAAAACTATTTGCCCTGTACAACAGCTCAAGCCACGTATTATCCGTGAATCTGTGGAAATTGAGAAACGGCCGAATAACATGAACAAAAGAGATGATAGCCAGAGCCTCCCTCTTGCTTTTAAACTTGCACTCATGCCTCGAAATGTAGTCCGTAGACCTATTCAGCCAAATCCCTCAGAGGTGGTGCAAATTTCAGATTCCATAATTCTAAGCACGAATAACATTTCAAAAGACAACCAATCAGGCCCTATGACAAGAAGCCGGACTAAAAAGGTTTCACTACAGTAAGCTGTGCTATTTTGTTTCTCAATTGCCACCATCCGTATATATATATTTTTTCGATATGACATCGCCGCCCCGCACCTTTCCACGATATGACCTCGCTGCCCTGCACCTTCAGCCGAGGCTATATAAGGCGGGCGCTGCGTGCTTGCCAACCACTGCGACTGCAACCTCCGTAGAGTTACAGTCAACCTTGATAATGTCTGACGTAGTACAGACGAAACGTCGGTGGACACCCAGGTTCTGCCCTGGTTCATCTTATTTTCGACGCGGTTTTACCCAAGATCCTTGTTTTTATCATATACATACATATGTATGTATGTATGTATATATTCGTAATCTGTACACATCACAGCACAACATGGCGTTGGTTTCAATCGTGTACCTTATAGACGGGGCCCTTTTGGCCTTTTTTGGGGCCCAATGAGGCCCAAACGCCCCCAAGTTGGCGCGTAAGACGCGGGTTTCGAATAATATCATATAAGCTTAAATCTTAAATCCGCATATATTTCAACAGTCAAAACATAAATGTCTTTTGTGAGGTAATAGAAACTGTCACTTGCTCTCTTGTCTTTTACGAAAGCTCCTTTTAATTTGCCTGCCGAGGATGTCTGTCTGTCTCACTACAACCTATCTCTGTCTAGCCCTAGACTCAATCTTGATTGAACTAACACACACAAACACGGTCGCTCCTCTCACACAAACAATCGCGAAATATTTCCACACGAATTCAAAACACACAACATACCAATAATTGGTATGAATAATAGGTACCGGACAAAAGATTATTAATATGATAATTATTATTATATTAATAATCTTGAACACAATTCACTTAGTAATCATTACAGAACTTCGCACATAAAACATCCGTTTATAATTTATTATCAATCAAGTTACACCTCATAATCGTTCTTCTTGCAGTAAAGAACATTATTTCGTTAAACATGCATAACATAATATTTACTCAAAATCAAAACTTTGATAAATTCTTCTCACCACGAATTCTCGAGTGCGCAAAATCTAAATTTTATTTACATTTATGATCGATCTCAAACCATTTCTACTAAAGCAATTACAGAAAACACTCATTGTTAATCTTTACTAATTACGCACTCGGTCTGTTGCAAACGTAATTATCAACCTTTATTTATTCATTCCGCTTACAATTATCGGAATGAGCGAAGCGAAGATTCCATTTCACTACACTGGAGAAAAAAATTCGGAATGTTTTTTTTTTTGTACTTTTAACTGTTTGTTAACACGATTCCGGCTAAACCGATACTCCAATTGCGATGAAATTTTCTGGAGACCTTCGAAATCTCTGAACTTAGAACTGTCACGTTTTTGAGCGCTATCGAAAAATTATTTCTCATGAAAATCGCAATTTTAAGATTTTTTTCGATTTTTTTTTTATTTCTTCGACTTATTACCCCTACATGCTTTATCCGATTTCAATGATTTTTTCACAGAACCATAATTTTTATGAAGAAAGATATTCGTGTGAAATTTGAGCGCTATCGAAAAAATAATTTCTTATGAAAATCGTTTTTTTTTTAACAATTCTTTGACTTGGAACACCTACATGTTTAATCCGATTGTAATGATGTTTTCACAGAACCTTAACTTTATGAGTTTATATATTCGTGTGAAATTTGAGCGCAATCGAATAATTATTTCTTATGAAAATCGCAATTTTACGATTTTTTTCTTTTTTTAAATTACGATTAATTAAAAAAATTAAAAATAAAAGTTTATTTTTTATAAAATTCAAATAAATTTTAAAAAAATCTTCAACTTAGTAATGATTTTTTCACAGAATAACAGAAAATCCGTATAACACATGGCAGCTCAATGCACCAATTCCGCTCATCCAACAACGCGGCGGGACGCGGCGTTTTCCTAGTCTTTACAAAAACTGCTCCATACTAAATTGGTTCCAAACAATCTTTCTTTATCTCGTCTGGCGTGACAGTTCGCGTCTTACAATCTTTCTATCTTGTCTAGGCTGAATCAGTTCCCGAAATCACCTGCTTGTTTGTCAACATTTAAAAAGCTTTCAGCTGGCTTCTACGCAACTCTAAGCAAGAAGGGTCCAGTTTGGCTTAAGACACCACCACCCCTAAACACCGTCCAATCTATTCTTCTGAAGGGAAGGCTAATTCCAGTGCCCGAACAAATGTCTTTTTCAAGTTCACATCTGTCAAAGTACGTTTCTGTCACGTTGTTGTTCCCAGTTGTGTTATTGAGTCTTTTTAGCATAATTTGCGTTTGAATTTCCGTAAACACTGTTTTCATCGACATTAATCCTCCATTCTCACTTAGGCCTACTGTGATCTCATTATCTCCCAATCTTATCAATTATCAAGCTCATATTTTCAAACACGTTCTTGTCATCAAGCTCTTTAACCCCTATTATATCATTATTGTCTAATTCCCCCTTGTCTCCTTCAACCACTACTGTTTGAATCTCGTTATCAATCATTTTCACAAATACAAATAACTCCCTTATCAGCCAAAACTTAATAATTAATCAAGTTATCGATCTCAATTATCTCAGTGGAATTATCCACCATCATATTTTCCTAACTATCAAACTCTTCACCTCCTTTTCGTTATCTTTTCACGGTCTACATTATTCAGGACTATAAACTACTCAAAATAAAACAAAGATTACGATATTTTAAAGGTTAATCAACCTCCTTCATCAGGTTTTTAATGGCAGTTGAAAAAATTGACATCAGAATGGGCTTTAAAACAAACTAACAAACAATGCCATGAAACCAAAACAAAATGCACCAAAGAAACATAATTGTTGTGTTTTAGTATGATGGAAGAAGGATTACTCAGTAAAATATTGATACTTCAGAGAATTACATTGCTTTATTGTAATAGCAGAAAGATGGCGGTACAGAAGAACACAAAAAGGAAAAAGGATGTGCACTCACTGCCATATAAACATAATACATTGAGGCCTAGTAGTGGCGCCAGATTACAAATCACAAAACCTCCCCATAAGCTGGAGCCATATTCAATCCACTCAAACAAGCAAAATGTTTCACAGGTGGAAGAGATTTTGTCATAACATCAGCAGGCATCTCATTAGTGCTTAAATAATTAATATTAACCTCATTTTTCTTAGAGCACTGTCGTACAAAATGGCCTTTTGCCGAAATATGTTTAGTGCGGCCATGGAAAACAGGATGTTACATAATTTTAATGCACTTTGATTGTCATTTAACAATTCCACAGTCTCTCATTCTATTCTTAACAAATTGGCATACAGTCTACTTAAACACAAAGCTTCCTTACAACCCTCAGACAGAGCAACATACTCCGCCTCAGTAGAACTTAAAACAACTTCCTTAAGCTTCTTGCTCTCCCAAGAAACAAGACACTTACCAATCATGAATGCCTGACCACGGTATGAAAGACCATCCGTTTCATCATTCACAAAACCGGCATCTACAAAACCGACCAATTTAAAATTACCTGATTTCTGAAATACTAGTCCATGACTAATGGTACCCTTCAAGTATCTGAGTACACGTTTAGCAAGCGACCAGTGGACATCCTGATAATTTGTATTGTATTGACTGAGCACACTTGTAACATAAGAAATATCTGGTCTGGTATTAGAACTAAGATACAGAAGGCATCCAATTAATTCTTGGTATGGTACATCGAGTGATTTTCCCTTGAGTGTCCAAACTTTTAACCCACACTCCATCCCTCCACATCCCTTGAGGTTTACAATCAGTCACACCAAAACGATCGAGAACACTTGTCAGTTGTTGTTCTTGGTCCAAGAAAATTGTCCCCTTTTTTCAATCTCTCCTTATTCTCACACCCAGGCATTCACTTGCCTCACCAAGATCTTTAACCTTGAATTGTTATTGAAGTTCAGTGAACAGTTTTGCCTTCATATCCTCACTATTGTGAAATACATAAAAATCATCAACATATAAAGCTACAATAACTACAGATTTACCTGAACCTTTTATATACACACAAGTTTCATCTTCAACCTGTGTTAAACAAAGATTCTTTGACACTTTGTCAGCTTTCTCATTCCAGTTTCTTGCTGACTGTTTAAGACCATAAACAGCCTTCCTCACGATACAAACTTTGTCAGAATCAGTAGATTCAAAACCTTCAGGTTGACTCATGTAAACTACCTCATCTAAATCACCATGCAAAAATGCAGTTTTCACATCAAAATGATCAATTTTTAGGTTTAGATTTGCAGCATGTGCAAAAAGCATCCTCAATGTAGATCTTCTTACAACAGGGGAAAAAGTTTCGTGGAAATCAATCCCATAGGACTGTGAGTAACCCTTGGCTCCAAGCCTGGCATGAAATTGCGCAGAGCCATCCAAGCCACGTTTTTGTTTAAAACCCCAATTTCCCACAACTTTGGCTCCTGCTGGTAATGTAACTAAATCCCATACATTATTATCTTTAAAGGACTGCATTTCCTCCTCCATAGCTTTTTGCCAAAATAACTTTTCTGGTCTGGAAAAAGCATCGCTTACCGAAGTTGGATCATTAGCGTTCACAGAGCTATTGTAAACTACAAGTGACGTAACAAAATCAGGAAACTGCTTGGGAACACTATCTCTTACTGGATACTTCCTTTCCTGAGCCTCGTCTACTTCTAGATACCCTTCTTGAAGCCCTTCTGAACTTGAGACATCATAAGTCGGAACAAAATCATTCTCTGACTCATGATTAGAAACACTGCTTTCCCCATTGTCACTAGGTAAACTAACCCTATCTATCTCATCTGGTCTGTCCTGATACTGCGCCTCCCTTTGACCTGGACTAAAAGATGAAAAATGAAACATGTTAAAATTTTCCGCTTTTCCTGACGCAACTGAATCATTTTTCTGAGTCTTTCGGTTAAAGTTTTCAAGAAAAACAACATCCCTTGCCTAAATGATTTTTGAACTTTTCTCTGGATCTACCAGTCGAAACCCTTTAGTTCTCTCACTGTAACCCACAAAAATCAACTCTTTTGCCTTAGCATCCCATTTAGCTCTTTTCTGATCTGGGACATGAACAAAAACAGGGCACTCAAAAACCCTCAAATGCTTTAGAGAAGATTTCTTGCCTCCCCATAACTCTTGTGGAGTCTAACCTTGTAGGTCTAATGCTCTGTGTGGCACACAATTCTTTATCTACACCGCACAATTGCATGCCTCTGCCCAATACTCCTTGGACAACCCTGAGTCATACAACATGCACCGAGCCATTTCACATATGGAACGGTTCGAACGTTCCACCACACCGTTTTGTTCAGGTGTATACGGGTTACTAGTCTGATGCTCAATGCCATGCTGCTTTAGTAAGGTTTGAAACTTCTGATTTATAAACTCACGACCATTGTCCGATCTAATAACTATAATTTTAGAACAAGTTTTATTTTCTGCCCAAGTTTTAAACTCACAAAACTTATCAAAAGTTTCATCCTTTGACCTTAAAAAATAGCAAAACATTCTTCTTGAGAAATCATCAACAAGAACATACATATACTTAGCACCCCCAATTGACATTTCTTCCATTGGTCCACAGAGATCCATATGGACTAGGCCTAGAACTTTGTCTGCACGATTTGCGCAACCTTTAGGAAATGGAAACCTGTGATGCTTACCTAGCACACATGGAACACATGCATTAGGATTACTATCCCCTGATTCACCACATTCTATGTCAATTCCTTGATCTTTGACAGTTAATTTTAATGCAGAATCAGCATGAACATGACTTAACCTTCTATGCCACAAGACTTCTGGTTTCTGTTGTTCTCCAGCAATGCATGCAATGTCTGCTGGCAAAGGTTTAGTGAAGTTGAGTTTAAAGACCCCGTTTGACTCTGACTCTGTATATTCGGCATTGCCCTGTATTTTACAGTTACCAGAGTAGATCTTGCAACCCTCATTGTTAAAAGCAACAGTAAAACCCTTTGTTAACTAACCTGAAACCGACAGTAAAATTTGTCGCTAAGCCTGGCACATAAGTTACATCCTTTATTGGTTTCACATTATATCTGGAAACTTGAATAGTAATTCCTTACCTGCACTCTTCAAACTGGAATTATCGGCACATTTCACCTCACTGTCGCACATACTTGCCACTTGAAGATCTCGCATCCACTCTCTCCTGGGAGTCATATGGGATGATGCCCGGAATCAATGATCCAGTCATCCTTGGTAAAGGACGACACACCCAAGGCACATAGCATTGTTGACTTTGACTTGCCTCCCATCTTGAACTGACGAGTTGCCTCCTCCTTCTGTGGACATTCCGACTTGTAGTGACCCAACTTCCAACACTTGAAGCATTTGACGTTTTTCTTGTCCGTCTTCTTGCTCTGATTTGAAGGAAAACCCTGCTGTCTATCCTGAATTGGCTGCTTGTTGCTGTAGCTCTTCGTCTTCTTCACGTACAGGGCAGATTCCTCTTCCGACCCCTCCAGCTTCAGATATTCGTCAAGACTGCCGTTCAAGAGTTTCTCCTTAATCGTATCTGTGGTAAAGTCCTTGTCTGAAATTGTTGACTCAATACCCATACGATGAGGTAGGCACACCTTAGGTAGGCCTCTGAGCATGATGAGAGCCACCAGGCCATCATCAGCAGGCTTCCCCATGATGATTAATTTGTTGCTTAGCTCCAACACTGAAGTCACATACTCTTGCACATTACCATTGTGCTTGGATAGTTTGGAATCCAGCAGAGCGTCCCACAAATTCATCCACCGTGTTTTAGTTTTACCTTCAAACAGGCTTTCAAGAGCTGTCCATGCTTCCTTTGCAGTAGTAGTGTTCTGGACGTAGGGAAACAGCGATTTATCTACATATAAACAAATTAGGCTCCAGGCATCTGTATCCTTCTCTTCATCAGCAGCCCCTCTAGTATTATTACCAGTAGCATAGGCCCACAGCTTCTTTCTTTTTAGTATAAGCTGCATACTGAATTTCCAGTCCATATAATCATCCTTGTCTCTAATTTTGTCCACCAAAGTGGTCAAACTAGTGCTTCCTTAAGTCATTTTCGGAATGAAACTCGTTAAAACACGTTGTTTACAAGTTCAAACTTCGAAATGAGTCCTTCCGCAACAAGTATTACATGAGCTTCGTGATGCATAACCTCACTTAACCTCTTTCACTGTCCACGTTTACACATGCTTCCTTTAAACACTTCTTCTCACCAAAATATATATTTTACATTGTACCTCTATTGTTCTGGGCCAATAACCTGTTGAGTTTTAGTATGATGGAAGAAGGATTACACCGTAAAATATTGATACTTCAGAGAACTACATTGCTTTATTGTTATAGCAGAAAGTTGGCGGTACAGAAGAACACAAACAGGAAAAAGGATGTGCACTCACTGCCTTACAAACATTATACATAGAGGCCTTGTAGTGGCGCTAGATTACAAATTACAACAATAATAATAAATGAGGTTGTAGTTGTTATTAAAAACCAGTAAAGTAAATTATGAAATTCCACAAAAACAAAAAAGAAGAAGAAGAAAAAACATTATGGCTGATTAGTTACAAATTTTTTCTAAATTCTAGGAAAATCAATGCTAGGCGCACTTTTACATTATTTTGTATTTGTATTTGTATTTATTTTACTTCCGTTGACAGGTACAAAGTACATGTATGGATATCGTCAAAGATTTAAAATACAGTTAAAGAAACCCAAACAAAACGGGCGAAGCACATAGTTACACAGGTACAGATAATAATTACAATAATAATAACAACAATAATAATATTAATAATAATAATAAATAAAAATAGCACAAGACATAAGCAGACAAATTAGAAATACCATTCACAGGATTGTTCAGCCCTACATTTATAAAGTTTAACAAGGATACAACTAGATAACAAATACATGTGCTGTGCAGCCAACTTCTTACTAACATTTATCATCAATTACTGGAGATGGTTAGGAAATCATCAAGGCAATAGTACTCCCTCTCCAGTAAATGCTTTTTAAGCTTGCCCTTGAAAGCAACACCACACGAAGAAGCTTTAATATCGAGAGGAAGATTGTTGAAGATTTAACTGCACAGATAAGTAGGGCTATGCTTAAACAGTGAACTTTTAAAGGAAGGAATGACAATGTTTGCTCTAGATCTAGTTTGATGGGTATGAGTTTCGGAGTGCACAGAAAATAGTTCTGGGTTTGAATAAACGAAAGTTGCGGCAGATAGAATAAGCTCCGAGGCGACTGTGAGAATCCTAAAATTAGAGAAATGAGTTCTACATGACTGTCGTCTGGAGATACCAGCAATGATCCTAACTGCCCGTTTTTGTATTAAGAAGATCCTGGTGGCATGAGAGGAGGATCCCCAGAAGAGAATGCCATAAGAAATGAAAGAGTGGATATAGGCATGATATACCATTAGAAGTGTGGTGGGATTTACTAGCATTTTAAGTTTTCTTAGCATAAAACAACCACTTAGAAGGCGTGAAGCAGTCAACTGAATATGAGACGACCAATCAAGCGTATCATCTATAGTAAGGCCTAGGACTTTAGTGCTGATTTGTCTCCTAATACTCTGACCATTCAGTCGAATTAGAGGACTTGAGCTAGGTTTTGAGTGATTCGAATGGAAACTCAAATAAACCGTTTTAAGTGTTTGGATCGCGAGTTGACTTGAATTACAATAAGACGAGATTTCGTTTACCTGATGATTTGCTGTTAGAATAAGTTGTGTTGAATCTATTTTTGAGGATGTTAAAAGATAGTTGAGGTCATCTGCGTAAAGGGAAAGATATCTTTTTTAACAATCATGGACTGTTTGTACATTGAGTACTTTAGGAAGGTTGTTTATATACAACAGGAAAAAGAGGGGGCCAAGGGTTGAGCCTTGCGGGACACCGTTCAATATAAAAAGTGGTGATGATAGGACCTCTTTTCCCGTAGTGGATGATTTTATGCTAACAGATTGGGTTCGATTAGATAAAAAAGATGTAATTCAGCTTAAGGCAGGGCCAGTTATGCTAGGCTGTCGTTTGTGAGAAGTGGGGTTGAGTGATTTTAAGCCTATGCC